>CP137674.1:22600693-22787707 GCA_037976565.1 Mesocentrotus franciscanus | reverse complement strand
TATTTCACTTACATCTGATTTCGAAATGATTGGTTGGTGACATAAATGAAATACATGAGTTGCCATCGTCAAAGTTAACTGCTTCTTTATACATGTACATGTGTATCATACTATTAATGACTAATTCGGATTAAATATCAATTGATGAGAACAAAAGATAACGAGGATTCCTCACTAATATAAAATATGCTTGAAAAAAATAATTACAATAATAACATTTTATACTAGATTGAGTATTTGTTTTGGGGTTACATTACCTATGAAGAATAGTAACGCATACAGCCTACTTAACCTTTCGTTTTGCACTTATCGGAGTACATTGCAAGATTGATCAGAATGCCATGATCAGACAATGTAATTTTTTTCAATGAAGACTGGTCAAAAGCTTTCGTTTCTTTTAAACTGTGTAAATTGTCATTATCAGCCTTTTTACCACCAAATGGACAATTCGGTTTAATTTCATTGAGCACATACAGTTGGGTCCGACAGTTTAAATACACCTGAAAGAAAAACATTTTACTCACATTTTCACAACTGCACTCATTCCTATCAGGAGTCACACATTTATACACATGTAAATAAACATGATTAATGTGTATAGTATATACATTAAACAAAGAACAAACTTGTCTTTCTTCCTGCAGGGAAAAGTTGGCAGGAATGAGTGAAATTGTGATGATAATGCATATTGCTTTTTTACCAGGTGTACGTAAACTTTCGGACTCAACTGTATATGGAGGGACCTACCCTGTTATTTACTTTCATGTGACGATTCCCACAATCAAAATAGTTTAATACTGAACTTAAAGTGTTTGTTGCTGAAAATCTATTAGGACTGACCAAACTTCGTTGTAATAATCCTCATTATCTTGAGCCAATTCATTATGTTGATACTGAATTAGGTATATTGTGTTTCATTTCATCAGGTACAATTTCGGGGAAATTCCCTCCAAGTCAACCTACACTATATGGTGTAAAGTTTTATTATAGGTGCTTTATTTTTAAAAGGAAGTTTTGCAATGCAGTCAAGAAATTGTCTGTTTATCATTAGATAAGATTTTGTTAAGTTAAGAAGCGTTTTGTTTATTCAAGTATCATAGACTCTAATCACCCCATACCTTCATATTATTTCCTTTTCAAAGTTTACTGGTTACACGAACAAACACAAAATTCAGGCATTAAAGTCATTCTCATAATTTTTTCTTGTAAAAAGTAATGGCCAATATTAAACTGATTGAATCTTTGCGCACGACAAAACGTACGACGATTCGGTACAATGGTCTTTAAATCAGACTATTACTTACTTTATTGCTATCACTTAAGTCGATTCGACAACTAATATTCGTTATTTTCCCACTTAAAGACATTTTCAAACCCCCTTTTTTCAGAGAAGTTCTAAATTAGTATTACCTTTCAAATGCCGTTGGAATTTAACCTTTTCATATTTTTTTTGGCCTGTAAATGGGACATAGTACCTTCAAATCTTAGTATAATACGTTAGATAAAGTTTTAAATAAACATACAAAGGAAATAGTTTTTGAAAATGATTACCTTTGATCCCCATCACTGGTTGCCATGGCACAAAGGCCAAGAGGAGGAAGATCATTCGAAGATACGCCCACAATCCAGGAAGATGGTACACGTGGTACATTGAGACGGTTTCCATGTTAGTACAAGGAGCCCTAAAAGTAATAAACTTCTGCCTGACGGACACAGGTCAATGTGCAATACCAGTAACGAGAGAAGCTCCGCCCACAACCACCTGTTGTTCAGCATGCCTAGCCTCACTTAGTGACATTCCTCTCCTCTGATTGGTCAAAAGCTCCATCTACAGGGGACATCCTGACGCCTGATTGGTCAGTGGGCAGTCCGGCTATTAAAGGAAGTCGGAGGTTTCTTCACTTAAAATAGCAGCAGAGTAAAGCACCTTGTGTAACCGGGAGAAGAAAAAATTCCTTGTGTGTACAATTTAGCTTGGTCTGTTAAACTTATATTCCATTTCTACTATTTTTATTTTATATTTTAAATCTAGGTTCTTAAAAAAATAAAAAATAGAGAAATCAGTCCAATATTCTATGACTGGTGACGATAAAATGAAACCGCCTTTGAAATGACTCCTCAATTAAAATTGTTATACAAAAATCAACTTTAATTAACCCTTACTAAATCACAAAACTTAGGTAAGAAGTTATTTTACACATGTTAATATCGGGGAAATGTTTTAACCTAATTTTATTAAATATGGACTCTCAACCCAATATTTTTCGAATAAAACAAATTGTGTTTCAAAAAGCAAACCATCATAATCTGAAGGTAGTTTATAATGTACTGTGTATTCAGATTTCGCAACCTACTTCTATTCTGAAAATTCAGAATCATAGAAGAAATATATATAAATTTTCTTTGATAGTGATCCTTGAATATCATTTAAAAAAGGTCAAATGGAAAGATGAGTTTAGATTTTTAAACAAAGAGTTACAGTTTCTTATATATTCTCAGTAAATTCTGGGAATGAACATTTCATATGAAAATAAAAGTAATTAAAAGTCTTAATATCAGTTCAAACAACTGAAAGTATTTGTCATTAACCATTAATTATATTACAAAAGCCTTTTGTGATTATATAATTTCGAGATATTTCGGTGAAATTGGGTGCATGTCTCTACAATTTCTGTTAACAATGAGGTTTTATTACAAACAGAAACTTCAGCAGCAGCTAAACGTCAAAATCCCATATTCTTGTTTCTGACATCATACCACTCCTGCTCATTATCCTTTTTTCCTTCTTTAATCTACCTTTCTATCGGTCTGTATTCATTTACAACGTTCTTGAGGGCAGGCATTGTGTATATATCCTATCGAATTTTGATTTATGCTGGTATTATGAAATGTAATGTGAAATACGAATATTTCTACTTCGAAAATAAAATTTGTGTTTACAAATTCTCATAATTCTTATAATTCCCAAAACTTTTTGAGCAAACAGTAGGCCTATACATGACATAGGTTTACTAGGTTGAAGATATGTTTGAAAATTCAAATAACTTGGTGAGGACTTGCGCAATTAGAGGTAAGGTGTCGTGGCTTTAATAGTGGAAGTGTAACCGGACTGTTGATCCGATGGTTTGTGGTTCGAGTCCCGCCGTGGCTCTAACGTCCTTTTGCAAGACATTAATCAACCTTTGCCACTCTCCACCCACGTGTTAAATGGGTACCCGGTAGGATGCAAACGTTAACATGGTTAATGTGGTTAGATTGGCATGTGGCGCTTATGAAATGGGACCTGGTCGGATTATTCCATAGGAAGCACAGCGTGTGCATACTCGTGTGAGGATTAGCTATTGAATCAAATTTCCGAGGTATATAAAGCGCTTAGAAACCTATAGTATTAAGCGTCATACAAATGTGGCTTATAATAATAATATTAATATTATATTTCTCACTACCATGTCCCTTTACTTTCTCGTCTCCTAATAGAAACACCTGCGTCTAGACAATATGGTATACTAAGGGTTAAATCAATTACTTTTATCCTAAAATAATAATGATCTTATGTAAGGTCCGGCACACACTACATAATCTGAATTCGATCCGATTTTTGAGTAATTTGCAGTAGCAATTATGTGAACATCAAAATTTGTACAATCTTAATGAATAAGTGTCTGAGTAGTCACATGATTAATACAGATTGTAAGGGATTTCAAGCTTCCATAGAGGAGGAACAGCTAAATCGGCTCAGAATTGCAGTGACGTCACACCAGTAATGCGATTGTATACGATTTGAAGCCGATTCGGCTTTTATTCCAACGAGAAGGCTCAAGTGCAATGAATTCTGGTTGTTAGTATCATTATCATTATTTAGAACAAAAATCAGTAAGATGATGTTGATAAGATTTCCATATGTAATAACATTGCCATTTCTTCAAAAAGCCAGATCGTATATGTAGGAGGATCGTATAATGTGCGCTGGGCTTAAGATTGATTAAAGTAACTCATCAGTTTGGACAGACTAGCATGATAATATTTGTCCTGGTACTAGTATACTTCACCTCATAGTATCAATCAAACCCAAATAGAAAATAATATTTGTTTACATAGACTTAAATGCCAAATAAGATCCTGCTTATTAGTTACCTGATATATATTAAAGTGGAAGTTAACCCTGTTACTAACTTGCATTTAATAAAAAGAATACAAAAATAGAAAAAAATAGTTAAAGTTTAAGCAATATAGGATTAAAAATAGGAAAGTTATGATTTTTTGAAATTGTCATCAGTGAAACACGAATTGGCAACACTGTGACGTATCATGCGAGCTCCTCTCCAATTTGCTGTGTACAGAAAATTTCAAGAACTGAGTTTTTCTTTAGTTGTTGAAGAAGGGATAGATTTGTTTCATACAGGGGTTGTATGAAAACATACCTGCAATAAATATATTTCGGATGAATGTATGATTGAACATATTCTTAAGGGAAAATATAACCCTTTTATTTTTACCTATTTCATTTTATTTTTTTAATTTTTTTGTTAGTACACGGCAATGGGATGGGACCTTACAAGATTCGTCACAGAGTTGCCAGTTTTTGTTTGATTGATCGCACCTTCAACATTTCATACTTTTCTTTTTTCCAATCGGTTTTTGCTCAAACTCTTCTGTTTCTTTCATTTTGTTGTTGTTGTTTCTATTAAAACAAACCTTTTTAACATGGCAGACTTTCTTGTGTATATATCTCAAACATTTGAAAGACGTCCCTCCACTGAAAATGATTATTGCCAACTGAGTTTAGATTAATTTGCCTCTTTTCTATTCGTTTTTTTTGGGGGACCGTTAAGAAAATTGTTAAGTGAATGATATTAGGAAAAAGTGTGAATGATGTCAATGTAATTTGACCATATTTATGTTTTTATTGACTTTCCTGATATTCTTTCTTTCTTTCTTTTCTTTAACCGAGCCACACTTTTCAGTCATTTAAAAAAAAAAGATTTTCACATGCAATTCTGTATGCTTTAGGTTTTAAAATATGTATGTAGGCTTACCCACAGTTTTGTCAAAACAGTGTGCTTAGTAGCGATATCGTGCCACAGTAACCTGGCTCAGAGTTTACAAAAAAGTATTTAATTTTGCTCATTAAAAATACCTAAGCATGAGTCTACTGCTAATAATGTATTTTTGTATTCACACTATACTTTCATACATTCACTATTTTCAGGCTAAAACACTGGAATCCTTCAAACAAATTCATATCCTAAAAGAGACAAAAAGTCTAAACTGCTTCAGAGGCGAACTCGGTGGACTTTTCTTGTCACTTTTCCCTCCTCAGTCTGTCTTTTTTCTGTCTCCATTTTCCCTTCCTCTCCCTCTTTCTTTCTACGCCTCCTCTTCCTTTGCTCTCATTCACTCATTCACGATCAGGCTCATAACCATGCTGTTTGTCTAAATTCTCTCTCCTCGAACTATTCAGTCATCATTTAACCATACCAACTGATTTGTGGTTTCTATAACAGAGTGAAAAAATGCTAAACCCATATTTCGCAGTCTGGCTTACCTTACGGCATGGACTCAAAGAGACCCCCAAATCAGTCTATTACGTTCGGGGATATGCATATATGTTCCGCTGCGACTACGTCTGGTTTCACGGATTGTCCTGGGTAGAGCTTCAAAAGTCAAATTACAGGTGTACGTTAACAACTCCTCCAAATCTAAGACTCAAACAGATCGTGCCTCGGCTGCAGTTGTATATCCTAACCTAGGCCGAGCTGAGCTCCTCCCTCACCGACAAGTTGCTCTACTTTCGACACGACAGGATGCTGCTCACTTGTCTGCAGACAACTCGAAAACAACAAAATTGTGCAGAAACCCTTGACGAATATATCGCAAATGAATCCAGCTGAAATATCTAGACTGCTCATCACAGGATCTACATCAACTACTTATAGTTCAGTCAAATAAATCCTTTATTGGCGGAAACGAATGATTTGCAACTCCGCGAGCACATGTAGTTGAATCGAAATGATGAGACTGACATTAAGTGTCGCGCGCAAATGGGGATATCCCCTAAATATTTTCCATGCAGCGCGAGCGGATGATGAATTGCTTTCAATGCGATTGGTCATACTGAATATTTTTACCGGTATGTAGAGGAGATGATTGCCTTAATCAATAGTACTGATCTACAGCCTTCATGCCTCTTAAACTACAACAGTCAAAGGAGATTAATTCTGGGTCAATGGAAATGAAATTGCCGAGTGTACTGTGTACATACAAAAGTTGAGTGTAACACAAACAAACAAATGCACACCACACATACACAAACAAATACATTCGGTACATTGGATTGTTAATAACTGCAAAGTTGAAACGCCTAGGAGACAGAAGTTGGTGTCGAATCTCATAGCCATTCGTAATAATAAATCAATTGGAATGTAATGTGAAGTATCCTTTACACGGGTTTATTTTAGTTGTTGTTCTTCCTCCATAGTAACAAGATGCCACCATCGAGGGTACATGCCGACATGGGCAAAAATTTGAAGGGGGCAGGGGTATCGCCCCCAATATTTTGACAAAGTATCATGGCCGTTTTTTCTCGACTATTATTGCCTCCTCCTGAAAAAACAAAAATCAAATCGAAGGTGCATGTCCTATTTAGGGTTCGAAATTAAATTAAAAGGGAACCCTGGAAGAAATGATGACATTCCCCCTATTGGGTCCGTCATAGAAACTCGTAGGTACAAAGAATTATGTCCCTCACGTTTTAAGAGAGGTTTCCGCCAAAGCCTCCTGCCAAAGTTTCGAAGGTCAACACCGAATTTAAAAAGGTGCTACCTACAATGCGTGCCTCTTCCTTTCGATCATATCTAATCTATCATCATCATGTTTTCGGTGATAATTTTTTACGAAATGAGGTGGCACTAATCGCCAATAAAAAAAAAAAGGTATCTCGGAGAACAAATAGGCATAAGGAGTATGAAATTTTCAGAAGTAGTGAATTTAATTGATTTTCCTAGGAAGTTTAGGTGTAAACAGGATTCGATACCACATTAATTTTGCTGATGGTTTTGGTTTTTGGTGCCTTTCGTTGTTTTCATTGTTAATGATGTAAGACTCTTACTGATAAGCCTTTCGCTTTCTGAAGGAAAATAAAGCTCCATAAGCCAGAGAGACTGGTTTAGCTTGGAGCCACGCCAATAAAATGGCACTGGCAATATATGGGGGATGAGGTCATAGGTCTTATTAGGTATGATATGTATATTTACAAGTCCACCGAGCAAGTGGAAGTGTGATTGGGATCTTATCCTCTTCACTTTCCTTTCTCTCCCCCTCCCCTCCTTCTCACCCTATCATCTACCTCTCTCTCTTTTTTCTTTTCTCTTGTATTAATTTCTTTTGCTTTTCAACGGGGTTACCCTTTTCCTGTAGCTACGCCACTGACAATATTTGGGCTCTTTAATCATTATGCCTAGGTCACATTTGCTGGATACGGCGGCCGTACGCCCCAAAATCGAGAGATTCTTGCGGCGGCCGCAGATAATCTGCGGTGGCCTCAGGGTGACCCTAGGGCGTAACCCTATCTTTACAGGCCGTACGGCTCGCCGTGGAATTATAACGCGGAGTTATAACTGTTTTCATTTCTAAGTTCGCCGTAGCGATTAGACACGCCGTAGCCATGCCGTAGAGCGATTCCACGGCGACCATACGTCGGGCGTACGGTGGCCTTGCGTTTGTCGTGCGGCTGCTCTAGGGTTTTATGAACTATAACTGACTTTTGCGGACCCCAAACAAATTGCGGTGGCCGCAGGAATTCCACGGGCGTCCTAGGTCAGCCTTAAGGCGGCCCTACCGCGACCGTATACGGTGGCCTTGCGGGAGCCTTGGTATTTATCAAAAACCTACGGCCGCCGCAGGAACGCCCTAGGGCGGCCGTGCGTCATCACTTCAAGGCCGTACGGCAGCCGCAGGTTTTCTCTCTCCACAAATTCAAAATACGCCGTGCGGCAACCCTAACATATGTGACCGCTACCGTATGTGACCGTGGGAATGCTGCGGCGGCCCTATAATTGCTATTGGCCGTAGATATTTTAGACCGCACTGCCTCCGCGGCAAATGTGACCTAGGCATTACTCAACGGAAAACGCGTGCATTGATATTTTTGTGCATAATGGTTATAAGGTTATTCTTATTGGCAAAATGGCTGAAAAAAACAGCTTATTAATTTTTCCTGATCACATCACAGTGGCATGACCAATTGAGCCAATTTAAAGTGCCCATATGTATAGTCATTACAACATGTAAAAAGATCATAACTTTTTTATTGTTTGTCCGATTAAAAAAAAGAAAATCACCAGTCTGCTTCTCTCATGTTTCTGCTTTCTTTTGAGTAGTTGGATCTTCATTAAAAAAAAATAATAATGGCGTTTATTCGGCCTAAGGTAGAGATACCTCCCAACACAACCACACAAACACACGGAAACGTATCTATTTTTCATTAACTGGAAGCGATAATTAAAAGCGTTTGTTATTATAGTCTTACCTGATATCGTAGGTATGTAAAATTTAATTGATGATGTTATGAAATTCTATTTCAAATTTGATACAACTAACAGGATGTGAGAACCCTCACAAACAGGAAATATGTTTCATTTCAAATTGCGGAAGATAAACATAATTTTTGTCTTGTCATAATTGTTGTCTTATATGAGAGAATCATAAAGCTTTATTTGAAAGAGAAATAAAAAACCGAATTGTTGTTAATCATGAGCTTAAAAAGCAAGACCAAAGGTTGCCAGAGAAACTGTTAAAAGCAGTTTAGATGAAAAGTAGCAAAATATTGTATAGTTGAGAAAATATGGGATTTCTATTGATAACATTGTACGTCGATTATATTTGTTCTCACAACTTTATTTTGATGCTTGAATGTAAATAAACACCTCATTTGAGGCAAAAAATCCAAATAAAAATATAAAGCTTCAGAGAAACATTATTCCGTCATTGCATGTAAATGAATTACAAGAGGTATATTGAATTTGCATTCCTGGATATTGATCAGCTATCTAAGTCTCTGACTTTTCTCCCTACCACTCATCTCAGTCACTCACTTTCCCTCTATTTCCCCCTTCTCTCTCTATCGCTATTTCTCTTGCGCGCGCTCTCTCTCTCTAATATTGCACCGATCATGTATTTCTCCAAAAATAATCAATGGCGTATACTGAAAGTTATTTTCAGAGCACATTCTATCAATTCATGTTTCCTTCGTTAATTAATAACAGCAGCGTGAATAAACTTTCCGATTATAAATATAACATATTGAACAAATATATTGTTATAATTGAAATTATGAAGAAAAATAACTATACTCAAAATGATAGTCACATTTGTATAGAGCTTAATACTACGTTTCTCAACGCTTTAAATTGTAATCATTTGTATTATTAGCCCGGTTGTAGGATTCAGTTGGTATTCCACACATGATATTGCACACGCTCCGCTCCCTGCGGAGTATAAAATAGCTGTTTGCATTTTTGTGTTTATAGATAGAGGATTGGGGAATGAAAAACACACATTACCAGGCTCTTTTGATTTTTATGCAGCAATTTTTTTCTCTCTTAGCATTGCAAAAATACACCATCTACAGAAAAGCAACACATAGCATATTAAAGGAGCGTCGTTAACCACTTTGAATGGTGGTGGCGGGGGATCACACCTCCACATATTCTGGCGACGCCCATAAACATAGAAAGTGGATACACGAGTAACAAAAAAGTTCAGTCTCACAACTATTCTGATACCTGGGAATTCACGTGAACGAAATCTCTGGTCTCATAAGCCACTTTCAAAGACTTTCAGTCTCGACGACCTTCTGCCTTATGAAGCACCGATATTCTGGGAAATCCCCGTTTAAACTTTATGTCACGCATTCTATTCTTCCAAAATTTAAACACGACGCTGGGTTTGGGCTTCGTCCAAAGTCCGGGTTAACAAAGGAACTTCGCCTGAACTCTACGTTTCCCTTTGTTAAACGTGAATTAGACCTGGCGTCGGGTTTAATTGAATGTGGGCCTATATGTACACTTACATATATTTAAGAAATGATAATGACTTTTATAATAAGGCAGCTTTACCATGACGCAAACTTCTACAATGTCTATGGAAAGAAGCAAGATATATTAAGACAATTCCGAAGAAACACTGTTTTTCATCGACACACACACACACCACAAAATGCCCGTATTCTTTTCATTCCAGGAAACCGTAACCTGGGTAAAAAAAAGAGGACACGTTAATCCACATTCTGCTGAGTTGAGCCTGAATCTGGGTCTAAGGTCACATTTGAAAAAAGAGGAAAACTTAGACCTAAGACTAACTCCCTTTGTTAAACCCAATTTTGAACAAGTGCTTAAAGATCAAGTTGAGTTCTGGTCATGCCATTGCATTGTGAAAGAAACGGTGTGGAATCGATCAGAAAAAGTTGATCATGTAGCATATAAGTATTGGTGTGCACTGCAAGGTTCTGGAATCATCAAAATTATGAGAAATTTAGCCCAGTCTTGGTAAAAGTGAGAAGCACTGTACACAGAAATATGTATATGGGACTACACAAACATGTGGCATACAAATTAGGTGCTCATTTTTAAGCTGTTACATGTCATATTTAGAATATGAATGCATTTGAGCCCTGCTTTTTAGGGAACATTTTTGCTCTGATGTTCTTCGACACTTGCATAATAAAAATTAAAATGCTCACAAATTATTGTTCACCTCTCCCCAGAACTCGCTTTCTCTTTAAGCCCAGCTTCGGTTTTAAATTAAGTAGAGTACGTGCCTTAGACTTCCGTTAAACTTCCTATGCTAAACTGAACTTTGCATCGAGCTTAAACCTACCGTCAGCTTTAGAAAGAAGTAGATTGATTTTCGTTCAACAAAAACAATTATACAACTAATATATAAGCTGGAAACTAGATCATAATGATTATAATTATAGCAGTATCAAATATGAGAGTAGAAAAATACATGCCATGGCATGGAGACCCTTTGTAATAGTTTATGTTTTTAAAATTAAATTGGATGTGATGAGTTATATATGCTTGACTCACATTATTCTACATTAAGCTCACTTAATTAAGCCCACATTATTCTATATTATATGTATGACTGTACAAGCTTCTTTTTACGGGGGCGCTGCCCCAGGCACCGAATTTCCCACTTAAAGTTTCCTTACATTTCGGGGTTCCTTTAAAAAATGAACAAAACAAAATCATGAAAGCTTTCAATTAATAATTAGGAACACACGACAGTAAATTAACTTTAAGTTTAGGTAGTGGTTTTAAACATCAATGTTATCTTGTAGTTAGCATGGTTAGGGACCGTGCGAACACACTCGGGGTCACGGGACCTCAAGTTTACTCGAGGTTATAAACCACGACAGATTTCAAGGTTACCGCGATAACTACAATCCACGGGGGTCCTAGCTCTAAGTTACCGTGCCGTGTAGACGCAATGAATGGTTATACACGGCTTGTAGTTTTAAACCTCTAATGCTACATGGTTCGTTCTTTAAAAACTTGAATATTCATTGTTTCGTGCTTGTGTGATCCCTCATCATTGCTAGTGGATCGTTGATATTACTTTGAGGTTTCGCAAACTTTAGGTTTAAAACTACGATTTAATGTGATCGTAGCTAAAGTGACGTAATTCCAAAATGATTTCAATAGGCGAAACCTCTTATGGTACTGAAGATGCACTTAAACTGATTTTTTCGAAAGTCTTTGCGATCGTGTTATAATTAGATTAAATAAGGTCTTTATTTTTCAACCGTAATAGGCCAGAATAAATGCACAGGCCCCACCAAGGAGGCTGCCGTTCACCAGGGCAAACAGGGCCCATCCGGGGCTCTCGTAGGCAGGGCCTTTTTGTTCGACACCGGCTTCATTCCCCTCGTCCACACTGTCGTGGTCAACGCCCGGGTTGTCGCCGTCGTCTATTTCGGGTGGAGAGGTTGAGATGCAGCAGCTGATGTACCACCGTTTCCATTTCAGCCCTGTCCTCGTTTGAGCATTTAGATTTATCAAAATTATAATTAAAATTTAAAATTAAAAGTATATGCAAGCAATAACAAGCATAACTCATAAAGATAAACGTTAGGCAATCATTTGCCTGTTTGCAATGCACCTAATGAATCGTTCGCTCTGTAAAAATTTATGTCTGTGAGATTTGATTGAATATTGAACATTTTACTAATTTCTTTTTAAAGTAGGAACAGGAAAAGAGGAACCACATCTTCTTTTACATAATGAAACATCAGCCTTGACAACGAGCTCTTAGGAATTTGGACAGTAGTAAAGAAAAGCAAACGTATTAGAAGAAAGTCATTTATAGCATAAATTGTTGGTTTAATTTTCTTACTTATCGCAGCTTGTTTCTGCTTCTCTTTCCTAATCACTTCGTTCTTGAGTCTCTTGTCTTGTCATCTGATGCAATGGGCACTCTGGGTAAATCAGAGAGATGAGTCCACCAGGTCAGGTGTACCAACCGTAAGAATAACAAAAATATAATGGGGGAGAATTTTTTTGTGTGTATACAGTATGCAAATTGTGCTCTTGAATATTCATGTTTTCGGCGTTGTGTGCTTTAAATATATTCATATATTCGGCGCTGTCTTCCAGAGGTTAGGGTAAAATCCAAAACACACTCTGATATCAACGAAGAAAAAAATGGAGTGTCGTTCCATTTCTCAGGTACCTGAAAGTTGTTAACAGTTTTCTGGCGGGGAAGGGTGGGGCACGATATATTTGAGTGTTTACTTAGTGAATGAATAAGATCGGAACTACTTTACTAAAAATCAACTCACGGGCAATTTCAATACCCTATTGTTTGTCCCCCAGAAGGCATGTTCGGATCACGTAATAAGTCATTGTATTGCTCGCACATTTTAAACTGTGACGTACAAAGCTATTCAAATTGTCTTGGATTGACTTTTTTTCTATAGTAGTTGCGATAGTGTTTATGCTAGATTGGGTCTTTCCGGGAGAAGGGACACGTGCCCCCAAGCCCCCTTGGATCCACCCATGCTTACCTTATAAGGAGGTACAGGATCTGTGAGAACACTGAAACCGATGACGAGGATGAAGGTGAGACCGTAAAACCGCTATTAGCAAATACCTCAAAAACAGCGAATAATTAACACTCAGTGAAATTATAGCCCTCGTCGTTGTGTACACAAGACATGAAGAAAAAAACAACTACTAGTACTTTTTTTTAAAGTGCTGTAGCTGAATTATCTTCGAAATTGAATGATGAGTTATATTTAATACCTTTCAGATTCTAACAATTCTAATACTTTCAAACAATTTGAATAAAATGGATCCACAGTGGCGTCTAAGATTTGACGCCCATCCGGCTTTAACTCTGACTATAAGTGTTAAATGCACTAAAATTAAGGACGACGTTTGTTTATATTTGCATATCTAATAACAGGATTGCAACTACTTTCGAAAAATCAAGATTTTCTATAGCCTTGTACGTCACCTTTTGAATTGTGCGAACAATACAAAAACGAATTACGTAACTCAAACATGATTTTTATGCCTATGGGATATGCAATATAGTATTGAAATTGCCCATGAGTTGATTTTTTTCGAAAGAAGTTGCGATCGTGTTTAATAATAACGGAAAATTTCTTCGAAAATCTGATCTCAGGAGGATCGCAGGATTTATTTCGTACTCACTTTCCAACGATAACGAGCTCGAGTTCGGTCGACCTAGGTCTGATTTTATACCAATATCGAGAACGAACATCGAGCTGGATACGTTGAAGATTGCGATCAACGAACTTATGACAACAAGCGTAGTGGCAAGCCTCGTAGTCCTAAACGTGCAAGAAATGACATATTGTCATGAGCACTGGAACTGTTTTTTACTCCAGCAATTAGCAATCTGTAAACCTTGAATAACTGATTGTTATCGCTGTAATCATAAACAGTGAATTACAAACGTACTTGGATAATATGATCATGATGAATGTAAAATGATTATATCTTAATACTAATATCTTCATCTCGCAAACTTTGCTTTAATTCGTTTTTTAATTAGCATTTTGAAGATGACACATACATACATTATATCACCAACATGGTATAGAGATAAATCAATTTATGCTGCTTTGATTATTTCTGGCAGAATTGAAGAAACATGTATTTAAAGAGAGTCATTATCTGTAAAAGGATCTTCTTGTGAACAGGATGGCTTGGTAAAATTGTATAGCATTATCAAACAAGGTGGGATTCGATATTTTGCAATATTATGCAAATTAATCAATATCTCTCTTGCTTCTTCATTTTCAGATATCCATATCACTACATTCATATTTACACAATGCAATCTTTGAATGATTGGACTTTAAGCCATCGTGCATCATGCATGTCAAAGAGAATCCAGTAATTTATCAAGCAGTCCTATTTCTTGATATCAAGATATGAATTCATATCAAGAAACGATTTTCTGTTGTCCTATCAAGAATTGAATTCTTGATATCAAGACTTCGATTTCTTGATATAAAGAATCTTGATATCTAGGGTTAAAACCATAAATCTATACGGTACGCAATGACTCTGAGAATCCAGTAGTGAATCGGTTAATATGCAGTCGTCTCCTATCATGTTGGCATAAGCTGCCACAATCAACATCGGGTACGCAATGTCTGAACATCCGGCAGGATTCCCGCAAACCCTCTCGCAAGTATCCGGGTCAACACAGGCTATAAGATCTGAAGCCAATACAACAAAACAGGAGGAAATACTCTATCAATTACTCACTTCTTAGTATAAACACTGATATTATTTCGACTTTCACATAAATTATTTCTAAATGGAAACGAGTATAGCATTAAACTTAGAATAAAGAAAAGCAAAATAAATAATATGCAACTAGGACTGCACGATATTCGACAAAAGCTTGACGTCTTGTGGATATTAAATAATTCATGCAAATCAAGAGATTCATGATGCAGAAGCGCAAATACAGAGAAATAGAGATAGACGTAATTGAGGAGAGTAAAATAAAGAGAGAGAAAGGAGACAACACTAAATCAAGTACAAAATCAAGAACTTTATGTGGATGAACATCTTACCTATTCCCATGAGTGCAAAGGCTCCGATCATCATAATGACGCCCTGGATGGCGTCGGTGTAGATGACAGCCTTGAGTCCTCCTGCTACCGTATAGACGGCTGTCATGAGCAGGAGAACGATGATCGATGTGTAGAGGTCCCTGCCTAAGGACTGCTGGATAACCAGAGAGGAGGCGTACATCTCGCTCTGTGGAATAAATAAAAAGATGTCATAGCTTTTGTTCGCCTAGGTCCCAGGGAAACAGCTATACAAGTAACGAATTTTACAGATTTAACTGATATAACGCACAAATTTTTATCTTACCCCCAAAAGCTTCTGAGATGCGTACCCGACACAGCAACAACTGATATATGCGACCTGCATTCTAACTCCTTTATGCCTGAGTCACACCTTTGCGTATTTGGCTTGCGTATTGCTGCGTATTTATGGCGAGCCGTTTTAACATTTATTCCTATTTCTTGATATCAAGAACTGATTTATTGATATCAAGAAATGAGTTCTTGATATCAAGAAATCGAATTCTTGATATCAAAAATTACCATTGCTTTACAACAGAAAATAATTTCTTGATATCAAGAACTTATTTCTTGATATCAAGAAATAGGAATAAATGTTAAAACGGCTCGCCATAAATACGCAGCAATACGCAAGCCAAATACGCAAAGGTGTGACTCAGGCATTAACCAAAGAGTTACCGCGGAACACAATCAGTTGATATCAGGACGTAGTCATGATAGTCTTGGCCAATGGTTTGTAAATTTAATGCATTTGTGAACTAATATGTAGGCGAATAAATGTATTAATATATTCCAGCATTATTATTATCATTATCATTGAGATAACCATTAATTGCCTTGTCATGATTATAGATTGGAACAAGAAAGAAAAAGATAGATGGAGACGATCATACCGCTAACATAATGACAACGGCTGTGACGAGGTTGATGATTGCTATGAATATCTGAAGCCGATCACCGCCGAATCGATGCTTGAGATATTCTGGTACGGTCGAAATCTTTTATAGAGGGGAATAAGAGGGATCGCGAATTAAAATCAAAAGGGATTTTTTTTTTTTTTTTTTGAGGGACAAACAAGTAAAACTAAAAACTTCAAGATCGTGCCGAATCAAACCTTCTTCAATTCTGTAGATTGAAACAGATATCAGATCACATGTATTGGGTTATTCTTAGCTTAGCGTATCATTAGCTTAAGTATCCATAATATTTATTGTCTACAAAGAGAAACTCTTTAAGTAACGTCAATCCGCAGGGAACCTCTTAAATAGTATACACTTTTAGAACTCAAACATTGGGAAGATTAAATCGATTTTCGTACCTCAGATGCGAAATATATAGGTATAAAGATGAAGGCCAGCAGTAGTGAACAATTCAGCGCCTGTATAACAAGAAAAAAAGGTATTTCACATGAAACGGGGAAATTGACAAAGTGTTTTTGCTCTGATAAAAAATTATGTGACATAGAGGGTGGCTAAGTATAACATTTATTTGATCCAAAATTGCGCAAACTGTGTTAATACGAGTTTTATTCATCATTTTTTGTTTGGTGTATCGTGAAAAATGGGAGTATATTATTGCTTTACAATTAATATTTCACTTTCAAAGTATGGCAAAATATCAACTGGAGCTTTATAAATTATCCTTAATCTTAACCTGTTTACAAAATGTCACTTTTAATTTAAAATGCCATCCGTTAAAACAAAATTTGAAATGTTTAACTTCCCCTTAAGTCACATAAAATAAGTCACAGTTCAAATCACAAATAAATCCATATAGCTAAGTGATGGTTTCGTGGGATTTTAATGGAGATATCTAATACCGTTCTTCTACAGTGACGGATACTTATTATAATTTAAATTCATCTCGTCTTTTCTTCTCTCTTTTCCATTTCTTGAACTATTCCTTTAGGAAAAGCAAATGTTGCCGATTTACCTGAAATTCACAAATTGCCACGCCGTTCCCTCCAGCTGATTAAAAGCGGAGCCTGCTATAAGCCAGTTCATAGATACAATCTGCGCATGGGCAGATAAAGGTCATTTGTACCAAAATGGTAAAACCCACAGAGATGAATACTGGATATGCGCTCATAAAAGTTATGTAACATTATTCATTTATGCACCAACGGTACATTCTATGATACGCAGGTGGAAGTATTCTTTTCAAGAGGGCAAACAAACGGTATTCATGAAGCACATCTAGGACTTTGGCAGTCATTATTCTAAGATGCTCAAAGTGGAACTTTTCCATGTGTAAAAGATCTGTGGATATTAGGGGTCATTTGTACCATGTGCTATCTGTAAACTCCCTTATTCCGATGAAAGATCCACTACCTATGTTAGTCATCCATAATTATGATAGCCCTATCTATAAACAAACATGACAAGAAATTATTTTTAGAATAAACGGTCTGCATGGTCTGTGATAGGAGGTCAATTATTACTATTTGTCATAGAGTCAAATAACTTAATACATATATTCGTTGTATTATGTGAAAAGGACATATTAACGTTCTTGAAGCTGGGTATTACCTCTATTATTATCTTAAATCAAATATGTATTTACTAAATGGCTAAAACCCCTGAGCTTCATTGGGCTCAGCTCCCTGGACCCCCGCCCAATGAGCTGAGCCCAATGAAGCTCAGAGGTTTTAGCCATTTAATTTCGGTCAGATGAGCATCCAGGGGCCCGCCTTAGGGCCCTTGTTAAGGTCCAGGGGGCAGAGCCCCGGAAGCTCAGGGGTTTTAGGTATTTAATTATGGTCAGACGAGCATCCAGGGGCCCGCCTTAGGGCCCTCGTAAGTTCAGGGGTTTTAGGCATCTAATTACGGTCAGGTTAGCATATTTTGGATACTTCATTTGTGACACTGGCAGGTCACTCATTCTTTCTTTCTCTCTTTCTTTCTTTTTCTCTTTAACATACTTTTTCAAAAAAGTGAGGGGGGCTCGAGCCTCCAATCCCCGCCGTTCTGCAGGCCCTGACATGAAGGCTTCTAAATAAGCATATTTTTGCCTGACTGTTTAATTGGGAATTTGTAATTATGCAACTAACGCATAACAAATATAATTTACAAAAAAAAATGAGAAAAGATCCCGGAAAATCATGTCATTTCAGCAACATTTGAAAATCCCTGGTATCGAATTAGAAGTAAACCACATTTGAATTTTGTTTGTTTTGTTGTTGCCTCCATCAGTTCGCAAGTGTTCAGGGGCTCATGTCTTCTCACCCATATCATGAAAAACACACACGCTTTCCCATCCTATCACAATATTTCCACGATAAACGCGTATCGCTATTATAAAATCCTCCATTGATAAATATAGGGGCATGCGGAATGTTTAGGAAATTTTATTCCTGTTTACTCTCCTTTTCTTTGAATGGAATATAAATATAATTTCTTTTGATTTAATTTAGGTTTCATTAATTTTTTTTTTTTTTTTTGGTTTTTGTTTACAAACCATTTTTTTTTTTTTTTGCTTTTTTTTTTTTTTTTTTTTTTGGGGGCGCCTTTGATGAAAGTATGAAAGAAAATTGGTTACGAAAATTGAGGTTATAAAAACATAGAAATTCACAAGCATTGTATTCATATTCATATTTATTCATATGTTGAAATAAAACTTATACTTGTACATGTACATTATGCCATTAATGACATATAGTACATACATCTTACATAATAAACAGAATTACAAAATATTATATTAAAACATTAACAATCTTAACGTAATATTGTCATCTAGTAAGGTAAGAGGTAGACATACATGTAGAAGCGATGAAGAAAGGGAGCAGGGAGGTGGGGCGTGACGGAGAGAGAGGGAGATAGTGAGTTGGCGAAAATTTAATATCACAGAACCTGCATATTTTAACACAAAGATTACGCATAACACAAAATAATTCAGCTAGTTTGATAAAAAGTCAAAGTGAATTTTATTATAAAATCTCAAAAAAATGATTCCTATTGCCTATACATGTATTAATTACACATCAATCATTGTGAATCATATGCACTCACAAAATTTGTACCATGTATACATATGCTACCTAGAATATGGACAAAGTCAAACACAGATACATAGATGTCATATTTAAAGCACACGGCATTAACAACTGCACAAAAGAAAATTAAAGTTAGATAAGCGAACTACAGTAATATTAGCTGATTATTACACAGGTAAGAATTTTATTTGCCTACTGAATTAGCAGCATAACCCATTTTGCAAAACTGAAGGTAGTTGTCAGGCGAAAAGAGAAACAAAGAATTGAGGAATGTAAAAAGGAGTGAGATATGAGACATGAAAAGATCGAAGAGAGACAGGAGAAAGAAAGAGCGAGAGATAAAAAAAAACACGGATATAATTAAGAGGAGGGGAAAGGGAGAGAGAAAAGAATATGCTGGGGTTAATATACATGAATGTGATGAGGAAAAATAGGGGAAAAGGGAGAATAATGTATTTGAATATAGGTAAGACTAGGAGGGGAGAGAAAGGATGTCGCGGTGAAACACGAATCTGCAGGCAAGTATGGTGATCGCTCTGACTGCTAAGAAAACATATATGTGCTTGTAAGTATACAACCAGGGGACCAACAGCTTTAAGTCCTCTCTGAGAGATTTGGTAATGAGGATTAATGCCTTACTAAAGGACACGAGTGCATTGACATTGTTTCGAACCCGGGACCTCCTGGTTACGAGACCAATGCTCTACCACTGAGCCACCGCTCCTCCTTGAGATGTGGTCATAACTGATAACGGAAGGCCAAATGAGGTAAAAGAAAGTAAAAGTTTCAAATGGCGCAATATATATATATAGGTTAAAGTCCGAAAGGCAAGATCAGGTGCTACACAAAACATCACTATATGATTAATTCAGGTTTGAAAATGCACGTAGGACACCAGTAATTATATGTAAATGTATATCATCTGCATGCATTTTTAATAAATAGGATTATTGCAAAGAATCGCAATATTTAAACCGTAAAAATAAATTGCACTCTTATACTGCACAGAGTTTTTACATGTACATGTATGTCCATTCTTAAATGTAACAGCAAATTAATATATCAGTAGCATAATAGGCTCTTACGTTTGCAATAAAGACATAGGGTATACATAAATCTTAGAATAACGATTATTTACATTAGTAACTTTAATTTCAAATAGATACTTAATCAAATTTGAAATAGCATCTCTAATACCATTAAGGTATTTTATTGGAATATTCCGCTCTATAAGAGCAACAAAATATACGAAGAGAAATTCATTTTGATGCTCCTTTTTTTAAAACCTTTAGTGAAGAATGTATACAATTACATCAAAATAAAAACTTATTTTCACATCAATGCAAAAGTGGAATTTACAAATATTATGTTGCAGATTGTGATTTTGCAATTATAATGACATTGAAGTAACTTACATATATAATCAATATTAAAATTGATGCAAATTTAAAAAAGGACATTAAATGTTTCATATGTTTGCAATATTGCCTAAAACCTCAAGAAACATACTAATTGCATGTATATGCAAAATTAAAGTTACCCGTTTACATCATCTATACATGTTAATAAAAATCTCATGTAGATAACATATGTGAAATTTGACAGAAAGTACATGTACACTTAAGATAGCTTAACATTTCCATTTGGCAATTATTTATCAACATTAGAGTAGTACTGTGCAGATTCTTAACTTGCTAAGTGTCGGTTTGTGATATGGTACATCAATAAAGTGCATGTGTTGAAGCTATAAAACTACATTTGCTCAATTTTCTGTGAGACTGCGATTCGTGCTGTACAGTCATGTAATTTTGTAACCTTTCTTATGCGGCTCATTCATTGTTACAATTAGCTTTTCATACACTGACTCATTTCCATTTCCTAAATTCTTCTCCTCATTCAACTATTGCCTCTTTTGACCTTCCTTCGTTATTATTCTGGACCTAGATTCCTTTTTCTTTACTCAGCTCTCGATCATTTCTTTTGGTTCTCCTTCTCTCTCTGGCTATTCTATTATTTTGGACTTGTCCATTTTCCGAATATGTGATCGGTAAAGATTATAAGATTTTAATTTACTGCATACAGCAGTCTGTAGTACTGAAGAATATACCACAGCACTATAACAAGACTTCACCTAGTACAGCTCTTTATTTGGGATCCCACTT
This sequence comes from Mesocentrotus franciscanus, assembly GCA_037976565.1. Classification (NCBI taxonomy): domain Eukaryota; kingdom Metazoa; phylum Echinodermata; class Echinoidea; order Camarodonta; family Strongylocentrotidae; genus Mesocentrotus; species Mesocentrotus franciscanus. The sequence goes on along the minus strand of CP137674.1, from coordinate 22,766,415 downwards.
TATATAATTAGATACCGACTAAGAGTTTGATTTGAAAATTATTTTTATTGTTTGACTGATTTTTTTTTCTGGGTGACTAACTGTGGGGTGATTTTCAACTATATTATACACTGAAATTTGAACCCTGTACCCTGTAATTCACTATCCAGAGACTTATTCATGAGACCACTCCACCAATCATTAACTACATGTAACCAATATTGCGGTATCTCATAAACCAATGCATCTCATAAATATATCACTTTGCAAATAAATGTACATGTTTAAATCACAAAATATAGAGATGTACATGGATAAGACTACAAGGAAGATAAAGACAATCATTACAAATTATCATTGAAAACTGTGTGATTCTTAATCGAGCATATTTCAATGGGGTTTCTTTAAATCAAAAGAGGGTAAATGTAACCCCAGCTTTACCAAAAAAAGGGTACCAGGGCAAATTTAATTAAAATTGGAAAAAAATTGCAAGGCCAAAAAGTAATTTAAAAAATCAATGGGAACTGTTTTCAAGTTTATTTCAATCAATCCAGGAGGGATGTGACCACAGCTTGTCGAAAAAGTAAACAAATATTTAGAAACAATCTTCTTCCATCATAGTTTTTGCAATGGGAGACATAGGCGCGTATTCCTCTTTCGTCTGACATCCATCCAGAACTCGAAGAACATATCCAGAATCTCCACAAAAAGGCACGTATCCATCATCTCCTCCAGCCAACTCAAGCCCAGGTCTGCCCTTATTGAGTTCCTGACAAGCCTTATCAGGAATCTGATATATTGTCCATGTTGAATGATCGTTGGGCATTAAGGGGAAGAATCTCCCTGTGCTAGACTTACTCTTGCCTGTGTTATCTGCTCCTAGTAATTCACTGTGGGAAACATATCCAGGAATGATCTTGCATCCTTCTTGATGATGCTCTAGAGGGCCACTACTTTGTCCATCGGTGTGCCAACATGGAGTTGCAGACTTTGGAAACCCAACACCAACATTAGCCTCTCTGGAACAAGGGCGCTCATCCATACATCGATTCCCCAAACCATCATTACTGATGTACTGTACTGTGTCACTGCCTTGACAAATACCACTCACACATATAGCATAGTCTCCAGTTCCTTGTAGATGTACAGATCTATCAGACTTGACATCTTGTTTTGACTCTGACGATGTGATGGCCCTAATAGAGTAATTGTCAGACTTTTGCCTGGATTGGGTAGAGAATAGCATGTTACCAGAAACCTGCCCTTGATAGTCGGTGACATAACCTGACGAGGATGAGGATGAACTGGTCCCGGGTTTCACCACTCTTCCTATAGAGGTTTCTGCCTTCATCCTATCAAAGGTGATTTCTGGCAAATCTCGGAGCTCCACTTTCTCCATCTCTCCTGGGATGCAGGTTGGCACGTCAGAAGAACCTGACGACTCAGACAGCTTCCTTGTGTTTCCTAACACCTTATGTAAGTCTTTTCCACTTACATAATCACATAGACAAGAAGATGGGGGTGGTGGGGTCATGTCACTCCAAGATGACTCCACCTTGTCATCTTTACCTGTATCCTCATGATGTCTGTCACCAAGTGAGATTTCTCCAAGCTTGACGTAGCCGGTGCTGGTGCCTTCTGACTTGACACATGGCTTAGAAGAGGGTTGCTCAACCGAGGCAACATACGAAGAGCTACCCAGAATGCTCTCCTTTCCATGATGGTCAAGAGATCTGCCATAATTGGAACATGACGGACTCTCTTTGCTGACATAATTGCTGGTCACGGTCTGCTTGGACGATCTATGAAGTTGGTGTCCTACTTGAGGAAGTGATCCTAGACCTAAGAGCATAGGAACAGACACAGACTTCATGGAGTGATGCCTTTCTTTTCCTACTACACTGTTATGGCATACCATACCCTTAGGATCTCCAACGGAGTATGTCTCCTGCATCCTCTCAGAGGAAGTCTCACACTCTTCCGAGTCGAAGATGTGTTCGGGACTGGTAAAGTCTAGCTGATCCTGTGGTGATGGGGGTATACCACTATCAATGCTAACAGTTCTCAGGGTCGTTTGCTCGTTTCCAATCTCACTTTTGTTGTTGAGGGAGTCGGTTAGTGGGTCCATCATGGATGTCTCCATTGGGCTTTGGTTAGATGATATCGGTCGGGAAGGAATTTCCTCTGCTACAGTGACCTCGTTCAACGCAGACGGACAGACGACCTTAATGGTGTCAAAAACTTCTTTTTCAGCTACCTTTCGTTTCAGTACTGGCTGCAGGTCCTGACAGATAAAAAGAATAATATCATTCACTCCATTCACTCGAGTTTCATCTAAAGATAACACAGCAAATTAAGAAATGCCTTCTTGTGTAAATGTTGATAAAGATCATGGAATCCCTTTTAGAAATAATATATAATCAATAAGATCTTTGTTTATCGATCACAATATACATACAATTTATATTAATATGATTTTAAAATCTAACTAATACAGTGCAGAGTGGGTCAACCTAACTTTGAATAATAATATAACATGGAAATGTCCAGACAATTTGTTAAGATCTCTGATATACATTCATCTATGGTTTACTTGCAATTACCTTTTTATTTTTCACCATGTCTGTGTAAACAGGGTCTGGCCAAGACTTGCCTAGCTTGCTCTGAACATAGTAAAGACTGGTCAACAGGGAAAAGAGGAGAATGGCGCCTCCAGGTAGTATCAGCCAGATCAGCGGTGACAGGGTTGCTATGGGGACAGAAGAAATTATGATAAATAATTAAGCTTGGCATTTTACTTCATATATGACAAAGAAAAAGCAATCGTCAATGATGTTCCGGTCTGATATGGCACTATACATCCTCCACTCTTTAAGGCCTTCTTGTAAGAGTAAATCTCACAAGCTTGCACTCACACTGAAGACAGGAATATATATTATGTCTACTTACTATCAAGTTCAATGCATTCTGACAGCACAGACTGAGTAGCTTCTCCAACTGATGTTGAACCATTGATGACATTCACAGCGACCACTTGAAACATGAATGGAGCCTGGGTACAGTCGACCTCAATTTCCACTGTCAGCTCTGTTGTCTTGAGCCAGTCATCAATGCCATTGGCTAGGGCGATGGTCAATGATGACCTGACATGGACGACAGGACTGGGAGTTGATGGTTCTATGTCGCGGTAGGAAACCAGATAGTGGTCAATCGGGCCATTGGGGTGGACAGGCGGATCCCAGCTCAGTATGACTTTGTTGCGAGATAATGGTTGGACGTTCAAGTTTCCGGGCTGTTGAGGGACTGTCAAAGATACAACAAATTCGTTTTTTTGTTGTTATTACAGGAAAAGGTAACAGACAGCATATCTCAATGTGTAAATGCATTTTTACCCTTGTAGTCTAAAACATAGAAATGGTCCATTAAACAAAACCTCTTACATAAGGCCCACCTTTCTAAAACAAACTTTATTGGACCACAGAAATTCTAATTAGGGTGCCACAGTGATCAGCTTTAGGTCCTTTTCCTTTTTTGTCCATTCATAACCAGGGTTTGTTTTACTTATTCTATTGCAAAACATACAATGCAAAACTATGATGTTACATTATGTGCATCAATACACTCTTCAATTCCTTTTAAGGATGACTATTAATTAAAGGAATATTAACAGAAAACATACCTCCTATTTCTGTTTTCTGGTATACTTCATCAGAGGCAGCTCCACACATAATGGTACATGCTCTCACTTGAAGGGAATAGTTGACATAGCCAAACAGTCCCTCCACCAGATAACTCTGCACTCCCCCGGTATAGAATTCCTGCTGAAATGTGGAAGCATTGCTCTTCACTAGGACTGAGTAATTTCGGACGATTCCATTTTTTAACAGAGGGGGTGACCAGGTTAGTGCTATTGATGAGGCATGTGAACCTGTAATGCTTACATTCAGTGGCTGGCTTGGTGCTACAGAATATAGAATAAACCAATTTAGGTAACAAAATAGCAAGATGAATAAAGAGAAACTAGTTACACGTATACAACAAAGATCATCACTTCATATAGACAGCAGATCCAAATTAAAACTGTCAAGTTCTACTTCTACCCGAATTAAAAAACAAACATATTTTAATGGGTGATGTTGCAGGAAACTTTTAAACTTATAAAAAAATAAAAATAAAAAAAAAAGAAATCACAATTCGACTAATTGCTATTTTGTAATGAGGCTCAGTAAGGATTATAAAGTTGAGATCCCAACGTTGCAATATCAAATTCAATCATTGAACAAATCAGATATTCAGGAACAGTCTCTTTTTAATCGTATGACAGTGGAATATTTTTACTCACTTCCTTCACTTGTACGTCCTGAAGATGGACATCTGTTTGTTGGCCCTTCTCCAACACGAGTGAATGCAGAAATCCAGATGACATAGTATGAGAAAGGATCCACATCAGTCAGCGTCACTGGCTTCTGGATATTTGAGAATGTCTTATTTTGTCGCTTTACTGTCCCAAGAAATAAAAAGAAATGCGTTCATCATCTGAAATCGTTATCATATTTCACATTGCATAGTTTCATTGAATAATTTGTTTATAACAAATATTTACAAATAGCTAAATGTAATCATATCTGTCTGAAATTGTATGGGTCTAACAATTCATTTGGGCATTTGCAAAATGTAACAGTTTATAGATCACCAAAACAATTGCTTCAAATATCTTGTACTCAAAATCTTGCGAGGCGCATAACTGTGTTGTATGGTGGTAAGGATGAAGAATAGTGCTCTTTTCCATTAGACGGTGTATGTCTAAATCTGTAAAGTATCCCAATCAGAAGTCCGTCTGTAATTGTTTTCGTCTTGTTTAAAGATTAATTCGGTTTTTGCTGTATGAACTTACCAAGACAGTCTGAGATGTTCAGCTGACACAATGGATCTGAAAGCCTCTCTTCCGCTACACGACAATTATATAGGTGGTGACCCTGTACTTGCCCATGAGTCTCCTCTTCAGATACATCTATCCAGTTCACCAAGAGGCCGTTCGGGTTGTTCGTGATTGGCTCAACAGTTACGTTACTTGGTGATGCTTCAGGAACTGGACAAAAATACAATTTAAATTTATTTACATTATTCAACTGTTTTTTTAAATGTCTTTGAACGAATAAATTAACAAATACAGGCACAATTCGTGCATGTATTTGATTTGTCAAGGTACACAATTGTGTTTTGTTGGAAACAATACAATTTGAACAGCCGTGTATCTGATCATTTGTATCTCAAGGCATACTTACTCCATTCTTCTGTTGTAGTCTGCACCTCCATAGACCAACCACTGACCCCTATCTTATTGGTGACAGAAACCTTGAAGTTGTAGCGGACGTAGCCTTCCAGACCATCGACTACATAGAACAGGTTAGATGAAGGAACTCGTCTGGATTGCCTGATGTGAAAAGATATTCATTGTGTCCCAGAAAAACGAAACCCGAAAACAAACGATTAAAGCGAGCAAACTATGAGCTGTATGAACAAAATAATTCCTTGCTTTTTATAGAGTAAAAGTAATTTTTGTCAGATTATACTTTGATTGAATTAATCCAAACACGCTTCACAGAGCAACATTGTTTTAATAAATAATAATAATAGTAAGCTCTTACATAGCGCATTTAATCACCGAAGGTAATACCATTGCGCTTTACAAACATTTAAAAATCAAAATACGAATGCGGAAGACAATAGAAATAAAGACATATATAGAAATAATTACATATATATATATATTCATAAATTACAAGTAAGTAGGCATACAGTATACATTAGAAAAAACGATAGTAGCTTCTATTATAGGTGATACATGTGATATAATATTTGAAAATTATTATTATGGGGTAAGGAAGCCCCAATACAAAAATATAAATAGAATAAATAGATAAATACAACAACAAAAAATCCCGCTTGTCAAATACATTTTTGCCAGATTTTGGTAAAACTGTAAGAAAATTAGGAAAAGCAGGATAAAGATTAAGTGTTTCCCCTTTATTTCTTCCCTCTTGTAAGCAAAACCGAAGTGATATTTTCTTTAAAACATGAGACAAATAAAATGTTTACAATGAATATTTCCCTGGTTTATTGAATAAAGTACTTGCACATATTTCAAGGGATGACTTCTTTGTAAACTTTAGAGCACTTTAACAAAAAATTGAGCTCTGTAGTAATTTATTAACCATTATTCATATATGCTCTGAATAATTCTGTTTTGCTACTTAAATTCTAAGACTTTGCTGAAAACTGTTCGTGCTCTTACTAGCTGTTTTTTAAACTGATTTTGTTTTCAATTGGGTGTCAAAATGATGGGAGCAAAAGAATATAAACCCACACCATCTAAATGACTTGCGTACACTTTGGAGAAGAAAAACAACAACTTATATGGATTTGACTATTTTCTGGGCCATTCGTTTTTTAGAAAAAAAAGAGATTTTTCTACATCCCCAAAGACCTACATTTCTCTTTACTTTGTTTTATTCATTTAGGTTCAATGCAGCATGATTCAGTGATCATTTTTAGATGTTTTATACCCCTCGTCTGCTGGTGCAGCAAAGGGGTATAAAACCATGCCACCAAAAGACTTGCATACAAAGAAACCAACAAATTTCTAATTGTATCTGGAAATGGATTGTATTTCTGAGCCACTGTTCTAGTTGAAAGAATTTTGAAAAAGAGACTTTGCTTCCTACTAAAAAGTAAATCTTTCTCTCTATATTTTGTATATACTGAGTATGACTATTGTATGTTCAATTCGTTTGTGAAGTGGTTCAGCAATAATTCTCAAGGATTAAAATGGTGGGAGCAGTGAGATATAAACCCACACCACTGCAATGACTTGCATACAGAGACTCCACCAAACTTTTCTCGGGGATTGACTCATATTTCTTTGTCATTCTGGTAAAAAAAGAATCTAAAAGGCCATTGCTTCCAGCTGATAAATATTTTTCTTCACAAGCTATGTATTTCTTTTACTACGTTTAATTCTGTTATGTTTGTTTCTAGGATGATTCAGCCACATTTCTCAAGTATTAACCTGTGTATTATTCACTATTAAATTGTTTACGTTGTTACAGGAGGACTGGATGTAAACCCATGAAATGACTTGCATATGAAGAAACCAAAGTTGAATCTTGGACTAAGTAGTATATCTGGGTGATTCCTTTTATAGAAAATAAACATGACTTTGTTCTTGACAATGATATTATTTCTTAATATATGATTAAACAGTTTTGGGAAGAACAGATATTAATCTGCCAAATACTATGCGCAAGATAATTTAGACAATAACCTGGAGACAAGTATTTAAACATAAATGAGTTGGTTAACAATTTGTTCGATATTTTTTTTGTATTGACTATTGAAGTAATCAATGAATAATACAATACACTAAAATTCATCACAATTTGTTAATGACTCTTTACACGTAGGTATGAAGGCTTAAAGAATAAGAGGGCTATAGTCTCACCCTTGATCTTGACCTCTAGCCTGTATCCAATGGACAGTGTAATTGATAATGTAACCCTGGACAGGTGTTGGTTTATCCCAGCTCACCAAAACAGACTGGTGTGATAGTGTCTCTGCCCTTACGGCACTGGGTGGCAACGGATCTGTAGGAATGAAAATAGAGCACCAACGCATAAAGAAGAGGCTTCTTCAAGGAGGTTAATATATTAACAATTGGGATAATAAAAAAACATCTTGGGGGGAGGGGGAATTAAGAAACTGTAAAATTCTTTTAACGATTGTCTCACTGATATGGCTCTCTTTGGTGTGAAACCCTGCATACATTATTTTTTGGTATAAAGAAAGATTACTGCTAGCGAGCATTGGCAAACATTTTGAATTTGGTGGATATTAACAACAAAATATTCAGACTTTCTATGTGGTTTAGATTGACTTTGTGGTCTTTTGAATCACTTTATCACAGCTTTTATATTTATATAGCACTAAATACATCTACGATGTCTCTAAGCTCTTTGCAGATAAACTATTATCCCGGTCATTGGATTCCAGTCTTGCCCGCACGCACTGTGTGCATAATCTTTACTCCCTGGGGAGCATTCCAGCCAGGCGTTACTTGACGCTCAAAAACTGTTTGACCGACAATGACGGTCGCATCCTACCGGGTACCCATTTAACACGTGGTTGGAGTGAAGCAAGTGTAGATTAATATCTTGCCAAATGATATCAGTGCCGTGTCGGGATTCGAACCCTCGACCTTCGCATCTCTAGTCAAGGGCCTTAAACCACTCGGCCACGACACTGCCACTTTTGATAAAGAATTCTGAGATAAAGATGAGCTCCTAGATTGAACAAAAAATGAAAAAAAGTGAGTACGTAGCTGCTTATTATGCACACCATCAACCATTGCATAAATCTGTACTGGATAGATTTAGGCTTACTTGTTGTCATATCCTGGATCTCCTTGTTTTGAGCAGGTCCAGGCCCTTTGCTGTTGATTGCTGTAATGGTTACATCGTAGGAACAGAACCTCTTCAGTCCTGCAAAGTGGGGGTAACAGTCTTCATTTTGCTTTGGTGCTTGTCAAAAGGGCACAAACTAATCATTATTCTTGGTGTTCCTTCATACATTGTATGTTACAGCAACAGGTACACGTCAAAGAGGCATGAAGCATTCATTTTTAGGTACTCCATCGTGCACGTGTATGTTACAGCACTGACAGCTGTTCTAAGCTTTATTACGTCACAGATATAGGCTTTGGTTATAATGATTACAATGATTATCATTATTATTACTATCATTTCTTTTTAAATTTATTATCATTATAATTTTAATTATAATTATTATTATTATTATTATTATTATAATCATCATTAGTATTATTATTACTTTAATAATTACAATTATCATTATTATTATTATTATAATTATTAACGTTATTATTATAATCATTATCATCATTAATTTTTTGTATTTATTTGTTTGTATATTATTATCATTATAATTATCTTTTGATATTATTATTATTATTATCATTATTTCAAATATTATTGTTATCGTTATTATCAATGTTGGGTATAATGTTTGGTCAAGGGTTGAACTGAAGAATTTGGTAGGTGTAGCGTATAGACAATTGATCAATTCTTGCGGGAGCATTTTTTGTAAAAGTTGTTTTGCAGCTGGTGGGAGTTACAGAAGGGGAGGCACACGCCTCATCCACAAATGAGACACATGGGCTACACTTTGATACAGGCTTGAAGTTTTCATTTAGTTTCAGATATTTTACAACAATAAAAAAAGAGAAACATCTACTACACTTTTAAACAGGCTTGAAGGCTTTTAGAAGTAAATATACTTCTGTCATGCTAAAAACATAATTTGGTTATTGGAAGGTTTCCTGGACACGGTGTCCCCCTGCCCCTTGCAAAGAATCATGGATCCGCCAATTGAAGTTACTAGTGAGCATTCCTTTTACTGAATAGAATCCCATGTGTATTAATGATATATGGATGCTACGGTTGAGGTCAGGGCATTCGCTCCTCAAGAGTACTTGAACCTTTTTCTTCCTAAGCTGAGCTACCAATACAAAGTACTTCAATTTAATGTTAGTTAAAATTAAACTGGAACGGAACGTCTTAAATATGCATGGTAGCATATTGACCTACATGTAAGAAAATATTATTATTGTTTTGTCTACAAAGATGTTCAAATCTGATTCAAACGCAACTCATTGCTTCCTTGATTGAGCATGTAGCTTGGAGATATCTCTTGTGAAAATGGATTTATCGGTAACATAGGTCATTGTAGTGCTTTCATGTATACCTTCCACGATGACGTGTGTGTTGTTGACCGTTTCGTTGAAGATTTGCTGATCTAAACAATGTGAATGAGGGATAACTGTGACAGAGTAGCCAAGTATAGGACCTCTCTGCTCACGCTTTGACATCGTCTGAAACAAGGGTAATAGCAAATACAAACGGATTTATCACTCCATCTCATCTACATTGCCACTCTCAACCCAGGTGTAGTCAACAGGCACCTGGTAGGAAGGATTTCCTTGAATGCTTAAAGGGATTGGGTAACTTTGTCTCAGATTCTGAAAACAAATCCTGGATTTAGCTCATGATGCAATGCTAGTTATTAACCTTTAGGTCAGTCAGGAACCCCATGACTTTACAAGCCGATCGCCTGTCTGATTATCAATATATTTATGATTGGAAATCGAAATCAAATTTTGCGTTTTCCGAACGGTTTTCATAACACTACAGTCTATTGGGGGGAAATGAGTATGGTAAAACCGGTCACTTAAAGATTTTTACTTTTTTGAGGCACTTTTTGATCATTTTGAAGCGCAATCTTTTTTAGGGCTTCAATATTACACCATATCACAGACACTGATAACACGTAGGGCCGTGCATCTCAGATTTAACATTGTTAAACGATGCCTTTAAAGTATTTTACAGTCAGGGTATAAAGTTAAAAAAGAAAGGCACCTTAAACATATATATTTATATAATATATGGAATATAACACTTATATTACATTTTTTAAACTAGTTTGTTTATTATCTCAAAAATATAATACAACATGCAAAATAACAAGGGGTGTACTTGCACACATCATACATTAATTTAAATGAAATCAATAATTATGTTATCATGCATTTTTGTAATGCCTAAAATACAGTCAGTATTAATTTACAATGATTTGAGCCGAACTGGGTTCGGTCGAGGTAAGTGTTCGGCCACCCAGAACGTCTTACCTGCCATGAAATGGAGACATTTCTTTCGTCGTCGCTTGTTCCGTTCAGATCTGTTTGTAGGTTTTTCACTCTTCCAGTGGGAACTATCAAAGATTCCATTGAAAGTGATTACAAATCATTATTTCAAAGTCATCAGTCAGCAGAATTATCAGTCCTCCTGTTCCATATATAATGCGTATGAGATATCAGTGCTTACACATGAAAGAGCAAAAGGGACAGAGCAAGATATAAAGATATGAAATCTTAACAGGGGCGGATCTAGCTTTTTGCCAAGGGATGGGGGGTTGACCAAATGACGATGCAGAGCATCGTCCACGAGCCGCAAAGCGGCAAGGCGATATTTTATTTATTATTTTTTTATTTATTTATTTTGGGGGCGGGGGTGGGGCTATTTTTCCTGGCATCTACTAACACAATGGAGACCATAAAATACAGTGCATGATAACGCGTTTTTAAATCAAGTATAACAGTTCAAACAGTTTGACCCAATGACGATGTTGAGCATCGTCCACGAGCCGCGTAGCGGCGAGGCGATATTTTATTTATTTATTTATTTATTTATTTATTTATTTATTTATTTATTTATTTATTTATTATTATTTTTTTTTTTTTTGGGGGGGGGGATATTTTGAACCCTCCGGCCCGTAAGTGATGTTTTCCTGGCTAACACAATGGAGACCATAAAAAGGCAGTAAATCAATTTACAGTTTAATACACATTTATAACCAGAGTTATCATGTGTTTGGTTAAGTTACCAGATGAGTTGAATAACTTCTCACAATATTTGCACTCGAAAGGTTTCTCTCCAGTGTGCCTTTTTTTTGTTTTTTTGTTTTTTCGGCGGCCCAAGGGGGTGGGTTAAACCCCCAACCCCTCCCCGTAGATCCGCGCCTGCTTAAGGGGAAAAACAGTTTCAAATGCATGGATAAATAGAGCTTAGCACTACTCAGTCACAAAAAAGACACATCCCGAGCATATAAGGGTTAATTGTTGGAGATATCAGAGCATGATTCTATATAGATATTTGACTTATCTGATTGACCAAGAATTGGGATGGTGTCATAATATACACATTTAAACTTAACGCATTTCATTTGATGCCTTTTAAAAATTCGATTTTCTTCATTATGTGGCTGTTATTTCTTTATATTATACTGTTTGGTCGCCCATATAGGTTCCTTTTATGAGGCCGCCATCACGTTTAAGTTCTAGCTTAAGATGGCGTTCTCCTCCATCTTTCAATTTTGAAATGGTTTGTCGACTTTGTGATTTTTAGGTGTAATTATTTGATTGATCTTTATTACTAATGTATGATTAAATGTATTTAGACTTTTGTTGATATTAAATACGTACCTAGTTTGTATATTACTTGTTTTATGTTGAAAATGAAGAAATAATATGAAACAAACAAACACACAAACAGATCATATGACACAATGAAAAAGAAGGCTAAAGATAGAGAGGGATGGGGAAATAACTAGTAAGGGCTCTGGTGTGCGGACCAGCATCCGGCAGATCACCTAAGAGAGAAGAGAGAGAGAGAGAGAGGGGGAGGGAGTGGTCTTTTGTTATAGTGTTATCTACAAGTTCTGGATCCTCATATTACAGGTTTTAAACAAATGTTTTTAGCCCTCCATAGGCTATTTTATTGAGTTAAACAAAACATTTTACAATTCAATTCAATGAAGTCTTTCTTTAAAGATACTATGTCCCTTTTGCAGCCGACATCCAATGCAGCTGTAGAACTTTGCAGGAATTACGAATATGTTACATATGTACTATCTGTGAAATTTAAACATTAGCAGTGTCCTAGTATTCAAATTATGCAAGGAAACCCGTTTACCTTCTAGACTTCACTGTCAGACCCTATTGAGTGACTGACTGACATCTTTTTTTTCTTTGGTAATAACATACATAAAATGAGCTGTAACAGTAACATGTAGGCTACATGAGCACTTGTCCACATCAATAACCCACTAATTGTAATGGCCAAAATTAAACTGCTTGAATCTTTGTGCAGCACAAAACGTACGACCATTCGATAAAAAGGTCTGAAAATCAGACTATTACTTAGGTAATTGCAATCACGTAAATCGACTCGACAACTAATGGTCGTTATTTTCCCACTAAAAGCCATTTTCAATCTCTATCGTTTTGAGGGAAGTTCTAAATTTGTATTGTCTTTCAAATGCAGTTGGAATTTAACCTTTTTCATTTTGTTTGGCCTGCAAATGGGACATAGTACCTTTAACTCAAATAAAACAAAATACTTTCACATTTCTCCCATTGTTGTTTATTCACACAATTGTTGAAGTGACTGCCATTTAGTACAAAATTTGTTATACATACCAGATATAGAATGAATATATCTCTCATCTTCATAATATTGAACAATTTTCTTCTTCAAAGAACTAACATTTGGAATGTTGTTATTAAATGTAATGCAAAGTTTTGGAAAATTCTGAAAATTGGATGGATAGTAATTCTTAAAGAATGTTATATAATTGCGTGCCCCTGTCGATGTATTATAGAAGCACTAGAAAATTTTGCCCCTAAATTTCAAATATTTCAAATAGCGCCTAAGGCTATTCCGTGGTAGCTGCGACCATGACAATCTCAGAATTTATTTCTGATATTTATATAGGGTGGCACATATCACCAATTTGGTGGTCTGCCATGAGGCCCTGTTTGGTAAGAATAAAACAAATAACAGCAGCAAAAACAAAATAGATAAATACACAAGCATATAGACTGGATTAATACAAATTAATTGGTATTCTCATGAGATAACTTATCATTCAAGGATTATCCTTGATCATTTAAAATAAATGTGTGAATGGACTGTTCAATTTAAATAGAAATTACATTAAAAAAATGAAAATAAAATAAAGAATAGATGATAACCACGTACTTAAAAGAAATTAAAAAAATGATAGAAAACGTACATTTTTTATAATCTAATATAGCTTAGCACACGGGATACCAACATTGTTATATATATATATTTACATTCGATTGCTCTTTAATTAATACACTTAGGTTGTTTACAAGAAAGCTGAAAATGGATACATTAAATGTATGTATACATGATATAAAATTAATCATGTCAACCAAATGTAATAATGTTGCCAAGAGGAAAAAATTCGTTAGCTTCACACGAAACCCCCAAAAAAAAAAAAAAAATTACTTATACGTCATCTGCAGATAACAGGGCTTTTAGAGTGTGTTTAAAACTGTTCAAAGTAGGTGACGTCTTGATAGAACTTTCAAGTTGGTTCCATACTCTAATTCCAGAAATTAGAGGATTACTTTTATATGAGTCCGTCCTAAATTTAGGTACACGCAATGAATCCCTTACAGCATGTCTTGTGTTGTGATCATGTAGTGAACTGACATGACTTAAATTTTTTTTAAAGTATGTTGGTGCCATGCCATGCATTGATTTATAAATCATCACTGCACGTCCAAATTGGAAACGTGTCTGAATAGGCATCCATCCTAAGCGACTAAACATATCATTTGAAGATACTTCAAATCCTTCTCCCAGCACTACACGTGCAGCTTGTTTTTGAACTTTTTGTAATTTAATCGTTTATCTTTGAAATCGCTCAGACCAAACCGAGGAACAATAATCGAAATGAGGAAGAACGATAGTATTATAAAGAAGTTTCAGAGACCTTGTTGGAACATAACTTTTAGCTCGCTTAATTACACTTATATTTCTTTGAGCAGTTTTAATAACTTTTTACACATGTTCCGTCCAACGTAACTCCTCGTCAATCATTACACCCAGGCATTTTGCCACTTTTACTCTTTTCAAACAGCTGCCGTTTAGTGTGACAGAAAAATCATTTACTATGTTAAGAACTGATCGTGGTCCAATAAGCATCACATTTGTCTTATCCGCATTAAGAACTAGACGGTTTGTTATATGTAGTTCTGATATATAATTTCCAATCGGTCGATTGTAGTCAACAAACATTGTTTTAAAGGTAAAGTAATATCAGTCTTGAGAGGGAGCCATACAACATAAAGAGTTTTTTATTTACAATTTCATCACTGTAGACTCGATTTCAACCGCGACAACGATCATTGAATATTGTAAAATCGCATATGCTTCTAATATGTTCATTTGAACCAAATTCATGACCCCATACCAAAACTTTGTATTACCTTTAAGCTTTTGAACAAATAGTTGATGCTTAATCAAAGTCATCATACAATTCAAAGAATCGTTTCTTTTGTCTTCAGAATCAAAAATTACATTTTCTAAATTAAACTTTATCTGTACACGAGACTTCATTTATCCATTTCACCGTTTCATTCCAGATTGATTTACTGATTTCACAATTATAAAAGAAATGTACAATATCTTCCAGCTATTTTTTACAAAGCGAACATTGATCATTACTCCCTATTTTCATCTTATACAACTGCTTGTTTAAATACAGAATCCTATTTACTATCCTATACTGAAAATATCTTAAACCGATATGTGGAGTAAAACGAAATATCATCCTATATTATACTTCTGCATTCTTGGACATTAAGGGGTATAATCTAAATGTCGATCCCATTTCAGAGATATTAAGGGTAAACAATTTTGTTTTTCCAAGAAAAGTGTGGTAAATATATTGACAACAGATTACAGTATTGGCTTACAGTATAATCATTAAGCTTTTTAACTCATTATATGCCACACAAATTAAATCCTTGTGCTAAATTGCATTTATCACGGAATAGATATACCAAATGCTTCAAGATTGTTAAACTGCAACCAGGTCCAGAATAATCTGTACCAGTATTAAAATGGTTGCCATGGAGCTCATCAAGACCGGAATTAGGGAATTTTGCAAAACCACTGTGTTGAACAAAGCAATCTTTATGTCAATTGGTGCACATTTTTGTGTGCCAAAATTGTATGTGTCGCAAACGAACGGCTGTGCAGAGAGGGGAAGAAAGCAGCCAAAGTGTTAAGCCACTGACTCGCATACATTCTGGTGGCAGTTTTTAGTGCGATTATTAATCTTCTTGCTGATAAAGCCACCTTGCTATGGCCATCTCTTACCTGCTTCATCAGTTCTGCCCTCTACGGGGTCGGACCAGTCTCCCCAAGCACTTGTCTTGTGATCGATATACTGGCTGGCCACTTCCACCACATAGTTAGTATAAGGCTCCAGTGGACCGATTTCACAGGACAATGTTGTGCATGTCATCTAGGGAGAATAAGTTTGTGTATCAAACAAAAGACTATGAAAAAGATTATTGGTACATAGACACGTTGGGTAACTGTGTAAGGCATCATCCAACTCAGAAGAGACGTACAAAGTAATACAAGGTCATTAAAAGAAAGAGATAAAGTTATTTACGGCTGCCTTAGATACACACAGTTTAAAAGAATAATCATCATTCATAATCATCACCATCATCATCATTATCATTAATGTTCGAGAACATACCGGCCCCAACCAATTGTGAGGGTCATCCTGTGAGGCCCAACGAAGACGATGTGTGAGCCACGCTTTAAAGACGTCATCCCAATATGCGGGTAACGCCCAGGAGGCCTGGAGAACAGTCGAGCTCCTTGAAGTCAGAGTGAGCTGCCGTGGAGGCAGAGGAATGGCTGAGAGAGAAGTAGTATGACAAAGGAATATGGTACATGATTAAAGGTAAATCAAAACTTAAATAGAAGGTTGAGTTCTGGGGAGAGGCGAAAATTAGTTTGTGAGCGTTATCATTGTTATTATGCAAGTGTGGAAGAACATCAGAGACAAAAATGTTCCCTGAAAAGCATGGCTCTTCAAATGCCTTCATATTCTAAATAGGCCTATGACAAGTAACAGCTTAAAAATGAGGCCCGATTGTTATGCCATATGTTTGTGTAGTCCCATATACATCTTTCTGTGTACAGTGTTTGTTACTTTACCAAGACTGGGCCAAATATTTAATAATTTTGATGACTTGAGAACCTTGCAGTACACACCAATATTTATATGCTATGCATGATCAACTTTTTCTGATCAATTCCACACCGTTCTTTCACAATGCAATCGCATGAGCAGAACTCAACTTTATCTTTAACAGACAAGTACTCTAAAAGCAAGCAGAAAAATCAGAGATTAAGTAGAAGGGTGAAAGTTCGGATAAAATATAAGAAATCTATGGATTTGTTACATTTGTATTTACTAAATTGGGCATTTCAAATTGGTTGAAAAGGTGTAATGTCACTGTGACGAAGTGCCGGACATCTATTTCATTCTTTTCAACACATGAAATGACTAAAAACGTCTTCTTTGTCATAATCTG
Source organism: Mesocentrotus franciscanus (assembly GCA_037976565.1). Classification (NCBI taxonomy): domain Eukaryota; kingdom Metazoa; phylum Echinodermata; class Echinoidea; order Camarodonta; family Strongylocentrotidae; genus Mesocentrotus; species Mesocentrotus franciscanus. The sequence goes on along the minus strand of CP137674.1, from coordinate 22,749,371 downwards.
TAACCAAGGAGGCCCTTATCTGTTTAGAGGACCTATAATAATATTGTGTCAGTAAGATATTTTGAGTAAAGGGGAAGGCACTTAGGAGAAAGTATAAGTTATTGATATTTTGTACACGACAAACAGGAGAATCGTTCATGACTTTGTCAAAATTCACTGACCAAATTGCCAATTTGAGATTCGCATAGATTTAGCAATCTTACATTTCAAACCTTTATCCTTAACTTTCTACTTATTGGTCTGATTTATTTCAAATATTGTTCATTCACTTTCTCTAATTTCATACAAATAAAGTTATTGGATTGGATCGCCCTTTAAAATAATGTTTCCATAAAAATCTAAACACGACAATTTAAAACAATTTAAGAATGGAGTCCATGGTGTTGCATAAATTATACAATATAAATAATGCAGACCGATTCAAATACATCAATCGTCTATTTAAAATCATTAAAAAATAGGACTGTAAAATACAACCAGAATGTTTTAGTTATATGGCACAATTATAGTAGAATGCTTAATCAAGCCCTTAACATATTCACCAACAAATAGTACTGTCCATCACTCTTTGACACTTGATTTTATATCTGCTACTTTAAAAACTCACTTTCTCTATCAGGATTGAATGATGATTGCTTAATAGCGTTGTCTCCTAAGTCATTGGATGAGATAACACGAACATGTTGAGTTAATCCTTTATTGTAATCTTCAGTTATCAGGCACTTGTTGGGAGGCCTGTAGTCCGGGCAATTTGTCCAACGTCTTCGAAATCTGGAAAGGTATGACCATTAGCAAGATTTCAAGTAATTTAAAGGCATCGTTTAACAATGTTAAATCTGAGATGCATGGCCCTACGTGTTATCAGTGTCTGTGATATGGTTTAATATTGAAGCCCTAACAAAAATTGCGCTTCAAAATGATCATGAAGTGCCTCAAAAAAGTAAAAAATCTTTGAGTGACCGGTTTTACCATACTCATTTCCCCAATAGACTGTAGTGTTATCAAAACCGTTAGAAAAACGAATGATTAAATTTCGATTTCCAATCATAAATATCTTGATAATCAGACAGGCGATCGGCTTGTAAAAGTCATGGGGTTCCTGACTGACCTAAAGGTTTATAATTATCAGAATCTGAGACAAAGTTACCCAATCCCTTTAAGCAGGGGTAATTTAAAGTGGCATTACAATGTTAACATATAAGATCATTTAAAGGCAGGGTATTTTACTGACATTACTTCAGATTGACATACTGCCATATGTTGCTAACAATGTATTGATGTGTCGACAGCAATGTCACACAATGTATCACCAACTGATGACCCGCACGTGCATGATGCTTCGGTACATGAACTGGAAATCCCTCTATAAACGCTTTCACCGAAAGGTGGCGCAATTGCAAATACAGTAGTGGGAGCGATGTAGGTAATAATGCCTTGTTCTTTAACTATAAAAATGTGAACTGACATATTTTTTTCTACTATTTGATTTTGATTTCTTTTAAATATTCTGTAGTCAGGATGAATATAATTCAACAACAATTAAGGATTAGATTTTTTTTTTTTTTTTTTTTTAATTATAAGGGTTTAGTTTTTTTTTAATCACAGCAATATGGCGACCACTATATAAAAAGGGAAGTACGTACTAATATGTGGATTAACGACATATCAGATAAATAAATACAAAACGGAAAGACGAAAGTGGGGGTATAATTATTCATTAAAGGAGGAAGAAGCAAGAAGGTCAAAGGAGGGAGGGGTGAATGTGCAATGTAAGGAAGCAGAGATATCAACAAATTAAAATGTGATAATAAGTCAGCGACATAAATATTATGTAGAGAAACAGAAAGCTAGAGCGAAACATAACAAATTGCAGTGAGGCGCGATGGCTCAATGCTAGAGCAGTGGTCCCGGGTTTGAAACCAATTATATGCGCTAGTGCCCTTTGGTAAAGCATTAATCCTCATTACCTAGTTGCTCGGATATGACTTTAAGCCGTCGGTCCCCTGGTTGCTTATTAGAAAGCAAGCAAGCACATGCAGTCTTAACAGTCGGGTAAAACATACCAACCAACCAACCAATTTGAAGAAAAGAAACAGGTGATCGAGCTGAGTATATTTGTATAAAAAACAACAACACACACACAATACACACAAACAACAGAACTTGTGATTTGTTAAAATATAAGAAAACATATTACTGACATAACGTCTAAATATTGGGAAGGATCAAGAAGCAAAACAGGTGATTATGTTTGGCTATTGAGGAATTTGTCATGAAAACAAATGGTATCTAAAATGAATCTAATTTGAAAATATCACTTACAGAAATTGAAATGTATGGGACTCATTGACGATGTGTGTAGGTACAGGATCCCATTCGCAGTAATATTCGACGATATTATGACTGACACAGTTTAGGGACAATGCAGGCTGTGGTTTATCTAAAGTAACAGATACAAATGTGCAAGTATAAAACAGGCAAATATTTAATACACTGTGCAAAACACATTTGTAACATAATGATCATTATTGTTTAAAGTAGGACTGTAAATACTACCAGTAAATTTAGTTATTGGGCACAGTTACAGTAGATTGATATATCAAGCGATTAGAACAATCACTTATAAATAAAAATAATGATGATAATAATAATGAAATGAGCTTGGTTTAACAAAGGGAGCCTTATCAGCTTCAATGCTGTTTTTCCTGAGGGTCCTACAAATATCATTACCCAGTAGATGCCAGGTACCCATTTACACCTCGGTGGTGAAGTAAATGGCGATTAAAATCTTGCCAAATGAAGTTAGTGCCGGGCTGGCCTCGAACCCTCAACCCTTGGATTGGGGGTCAAGTGAATGAACTGGCAACAAGGGAATATTTTGGGTATTATAATCTCCTGCTGTTACTTCTATTATGTAGAATTAAATAGCTAATACTGGGAAAATGTTCAAATAGCATAGTTTTAAACTGGCTGAAAAAAAGAATAGATTCTGAGAGAGCCCATTCGTGGGGGGGGGGGGCATGGTCTATTTTTAATGCTGAAAATGTGTTTCATACTCACATCCAACTTGGACCACACAACTCCGATATTCAGCCACATCAGAGTCTTGGTTGAGGGCACAATGGTAGGTAGCTGAGTCTGCCAAGCTTGCATTCACAATGGAAAAACTGGATGTCTGTAAACAACGTATACAAATTGGGGAGAATGGGACATGGACAAGACAATAAACGTAAGTAATAAAGAAAATAAATTATAAGGAAAAAATGGCAGTGGATGATGAGTGAAAGTCAAAGGAAAATAGGGAGGCTGAAGACCAGTAGAATGGGGAAAATGGAGAGAATAGAGGAGACAAAACAAAAAGGTAAAAATGGTCAGCTTATAGGCCAAAATAATATGTGGTTTGGAGGACATGAAAGCGATGATACATTGTGAGGGCAACTGTTTCAATGAAGGTGGTAATACTAACCAGTGGCGGATCCAAAAAACAGGTAAAAACACCTTTTTTGGTAAAAAAAAAAAGAAGAAGATGGGCCCCTCCCCTGGCGATCAAGAGGGGGTTGGAGGTTTTAAAAAAATAGCACTTTGAGGCAAAAAAAAATAATTGGTGCAAAACAAAAATTTACTCCCTACCCCGGGAACAGAAGCGCGTGCGACGGATATGACAGATACTGATCAGAGTTTCTTCCAACTGTAAACTTAACTTTATAGAGATAAAATACCATCATGTAAAAGACAGAAATGGTACTGCACACCTACAAAAGAAATCAAATCATAGGAGAGAATATGGGAATATATGTCGATAAAGAAAGAAAGAGAGAAATACAGATAGAGAGAAAGGGGAGAGAGAGAGACAGAGAAAGGTAGAGAGAGAGAGAGAGAGGGAGGAAAAAAGGGGAATGAAGAGAGAGAGAGAGAGTGAGGGAGAGATCCTACGGATAAAAAAAGACTAAGAAAGGACGATATAAAGAGAGAGCAAAAGAATAGAAGGGAGCGCAAAAGAGAGGAAGAGAGAAAAGCAGAAAAGCAGAAAGACAAAGATAGAAAGCGAGACAGGTTTATTAGAAGGGGGATTATTTTCTTAACAGACTTGAAGTCTTTAATGTTGAACTGACAGACATTGTACTTACCGTGTCATTAACTATATGATAATCTTCAAGTGGCATGTCTTGGTTTTTGTACCACACGATGTCATTCGATGTCGGCCTCTCTCTCTCAGCTCTACTCTCATTCCTCAGGACACATGTGATGTTCAGGTCTGTCCCAACTTCAATGATATCACTTTCAGGGAACATATCCGCTATGAATAGGAAAACAAATTATGGCAAACCCTTTTATGACAACTATTCCGAATTTTGTGTTTTGGCTTAATAACTCTTGATTCAGAGCCTGAAAATAATATACCAGCGGCATGGGAGAGAGGGCAACATAAATCTCACACACTGCCTCCATTTTTTGTTACATGACCATATTGTGTCAGATGCCTGCAATCTTAAAAAGGAAAATAAGCCTTAAAATCTTCAAATTTGCAAGACATTGAGAGATTCAAAATCATCGTTTTTCGATCACAAATGGCAATTTTTCTTTTTCAACAAAGTTTCATCCATGTTTATTGTTTTCTTAGACATTTCAATTTATTAGAACAATGTAGCAATAAGAGAAAAATAATATTGTTGCCAATTTGAAGAACAACATATAATACTTTTAGCCCTTCAATGAAATCCCGCCCTGAAAGAGTAATCTGGGGATATGTTCGCCATATTCGGATAATTTTACTTTTTGTATATCGTTTCTACCATTTTTATCTATCTGATTGTATTTTTATTTTTATTTGAAATCTAACCTCAAGTTTTGGTTGCAATAAAGAAAAAATAATAATAAATAATCGGTAATTCTATTTTAACTGCTCTTTAGGAAATCACTTCATGTACATTATGAACTAGCCCTTAATAAGACTTTGGTCTCTGGAGGCTCCTTCAACCCAAATTCGATTTCTTTTCACTCAGGTATGTATCTGTGTGACTCATCATTTCAATTTTGATCATGTAATACCGTAAAACCCCAAACTTTCACCAATGGTGAGACCGGTTTATTAACATAATTATTCAAATGTATGGATGTTTCTTTCCTGGGGACCTAATAACTAGTTATTCCGTTAATCTGTTATTACTGAATGAACTACAAGTTTAGAATCCAGTCTGCATACATAACTTGATGCTATGTCGGGAAAGCTCAGGCAAGCGTCGATTAAGCTTTCAGGTAGTCAAGAACAACCTTTGTTTAAAAAGTATGCATAAAATTTGATTTGATTTAATGACGACGATTTTTTTCCCAGTAAATGAAATGTCAGCACTTTCCATAAATTGGGCATTACTATTCTATTATTTTGTTCCCTTTAAAGAGAAAGACCAGTTCTGGTCATGCGATTGCATTGTGAAAGAAAACGTTGTGAAATCGATCAGAAAAGGTTGATCATCTAGCATATAGGTATTGGTATGTACTGCAAGGTTCTGGAATCATCAAAATGATAACAAATTTGGCCCAGTTTTGGTAAAGTTACAAGCACTGTACACAGAAAGATGTATATGGGACTACGCGACCACGTGCGCGATATCTTTTGGTCCCAATAGATATAATAATTTACCAAATATATCAATTAGTAGGTGGTTTCGACTTTCCCGGCAAAATTTGTATCATCACGTATTAGTAAAAACATATTCTTTCACATGATTGGTAATGAGAGCTTCCATTTCATTTTTTTGAGAGAGGGGCGTTTCCAAAACTGGTCTTTACCTTTAATCAGGGTCAAGTTGGAAAAAGTGAAAGTATTTTTGAAGTAGATAATTCCTAAACAATTAAATCCGATATGGCCACTGTATAAAAGGTCATCAATTATCTAGCATAACCTTTCATAAAGGAACTAATTTACAGTACAAAACTAAACAAATTTCACTTAATATATTTTCGTGAGAAAATAGCATTAAGTTAGGAACCAATCTTATGAAGTGGAAGCAGAAATTATATTTTTCTCATAAATGAGGTAGAAATGATTGTTTGGTGACACTAATGAAATTTATCAGTTGCCATCGTCAAAGTTAACTGCTTCTTTATACATGTACATGTATATCATACTATTAATGACTAATTCGGATTAAATATCAATTGATGAGAATAACAGATGACGAGGATTCTTCACCTATATAAAATATGCTTGAACAAATAATGGAAATAAATAATAATTTAATACTGGATTGAGTATTTATTTAGTGTTACTTTTCGTATGAAGAACACTAACAAATAAAGCCATACTAAAGCTTTTCGTCTTGCACTCATCGGAGTGTGGTAATTGTCATTATCAAAGAGCCTGTTTACATCAAAATGGCCAATTGGAGTTACAGGTTACAAACACCTGAAAGATAAACATTTTACTCACATGTTCACAACTGCCTTCATTCCTATCAGGAGTCACACATTTATACACATGTAAATGTCTCAGAGTGATTACAACTGATGTGCATACATGCAGTAAATACATTAAACAAAGAACAAACTTGTCTATATTCCTTCAGTGAACAGTTGGCAGGAATGAGTGAAGTTTTGATGATAAAGTATATTGCTCTTCTCCCAGGTGTACGTGTTATTTTCTTTCATGTTGTGACGATTCCCACTATCAAAATAGTTTAATATTGAAATTAAGTGTTTGCTGCTGAAAATTCAATTATGACTGATCAAACTTTCGTTAAAGGTCAGATTGTAATGATCCTCATAATGTGCCAGTTCATTATTGTGATATTGAATCAGGTATATGGTATTTCATTTCATCATGTATCATTTCCGGGAAATTCCCTCAAAGTCATTCTACAATTTAAAGTGTAAAGTTTTTATCATAGGTGCTTCCTATTTAAAAGGAAGTCTTGCAATGCAGTCAAGAAATTGTCTGTTTATCTAAGTATCAGATTTTGTTAATTTAAGAAACATTTTGTTTATTCAAGTATCATAGACTCTAATCACCCCATACCTTCATATGTTTTCTTTTTCAAAGATTACGGGTTACACACAAAAATAGAATACTACATTTCAGGCATTAAAATCATTCTCATACTTTTTTTGTTCATGTAAAAATCTAAACTTCTACAATATTTATAATTTCATGTAATTGAGCGTAGTGTGATTGAGTTCAATGCAAAAATAATTCATATTTGAGTTTTATGAATCTTGCAAAACTGGGACTACAAGTAGCCTAGAGTAGGTCTATTTGGGAATTTTAAAGAAAGATATTAAATGTTTAAAAATCTGAATCAAAATAAATCATGAACAGTTCAGCAATTTCCACTCACTCAATAAGCTTTTACCAACTCTATTTTTGTTCTTAGAAAATATACCATTGGTCTGACAAGTTATCAAATACTATTATATATTTCTTGAAACTTCATGAAACGGCCAAATATTGATGAATGTCTCAAACCCCTGTCCGACGAAATATGTAATAGTAGGGCGTGTCATTTGCCCGTTTGTTAAATCGATGGGCTACCCTGATCATACAAGTTAATTTTCAACAATAAATACATTTTTAGAAAATTCACACAGGGTTGGTGTGAAAACATAAGTTGCAATGATGTGATGTGTCTATGTATATATCTTTCTTTGTTGTTTAATGTTGAAACTTGTTATCGTGTTCTACGGACAGTCTTAAGAACAGTCTCCAGCTGAAGTGTGTAACCGTAGTGAGAAGAAGAAAAAAATCTTCAGAGAAAATTAACAAAATATTATTTTAAGTACAAAGCAAACGGGAAAGGGAACCGAAAGATACATCACAGAGTTGCAAATTTGTTTAAAAGTTAAAACCTCCCTTCTTTTGTTCACACTTTCCATTACAACCTTTAGTTGTAAGGTATTTATCTATTTTTTAAAGATATTAAGCAGTGTGTATTTTGTTTAAAAATATATATATTAATACAGTTCTAGTATACGATTGCCGGTATACTGTTCCATTTGTGTAAGTGACTTGAATTCACTCTATTTTGGTTTATTTCCTGAAACTATATATTGTAAGCTTTGCAATGATATTGTTTGATATAGCAGAACACACATGAATATTACGTTTTACTATAAGAGCAATATAGTACTATAAATCTGTTAAGGGAAAAATAATCATAATTTCCCCTACTCTTTTGTAAGATTTGCAAATTAATGATTGTTTTGAGTTATTGGGGCATACTTTAACAGCAAAACAAATTGAAATATCTAATACCCATTCTAGGTAAATAAACATGTAGTTGAATGTAACTTTGGAGGTGTTAAATTTGTTAAAGCCTGTATCATAGAGAGTTGCGAATCAATCGCAACTCTTTATATTACAGGGCCCTAAGGTCATTTTCAACAATGGTCTCTTTCCTACTAGCTCAGATTAAAAACCCGACCGGGGATCTAAAATGACGTTTAACAAACGAAAAACTTAAACCTCAGAATAATTTAGTTTGTTACAACCGATTTAAACAAAAGTCTAAATCCAGGATCGGGTTTTAATCTTAGTATGATACGGGAGAAAAAGTAAGAAAGAAAAAGGAAATAGTTTTTGAAAATAATTACCTTCGATCCCCATCACTGGTTGCCATGGTACAAAGGTCAAGAGGAGAAAGGTCATTCGAAGATACGCCCACAATTCAGGAAGATGGTGCACGTGGTACATGGAGATGGTTTCCATGTTAGTACAAGGAGCCCTAAAAGTAATAAACTTCTGCCTGACTGACACAGGTCAATGTGCAATACCAGTAACAAGAGAAGCTCTGCCCACAACCACAAGTTCTTCAGCATGCTTAGCCTCACTGCGTGACAATTCCTCTGATTGGTCAAAAGCTCTATCTACAGGGGGCATCCTGGCGTCTGATTTGTCAGTGGGAAGTCCGGTTATTAAAGGAAGTCGGAGGGGTTTGTTTCCTTTAAAAAATACAGAGTAAAGCATCGAGTGTCACCAGGAGAAAACTAACAATAATTTCCTTGAGTGTACAATTTTGGTCGGTCTGTAACTGATATTCAATTTCTACTATTTTTTTATATTTTTTAATCATAATAAAAAAAGAAAATCAAGGTTCTTTTTGTATTTGAAATACAGTTGAGAAATCAGTCCAATATTCTCTGACTGGTGACAATGAAATGGAACCCCTTTGAATTTACTCCTCAATTTGAATTATTGTTAGCAAAAATCAATTTTAAGTATCTCTTACTAAACAATGATCACCTTTCACAAAACTTGGATAAGACGTCATATTACACATGTTAATCTTGAGGGAATGTTTTAACCCGATTTTATTAAAGTTTTTAATTGGACACTCATCCTAATATTTTGGAATAAAACAAATTTTCTTTCAAAAAGCAAATCATCATAATCTGGAAGTCGTGATGAATCCACTGTGTATTCAGATTTCGCAATCTACTTCTATTCTGAAAAAAGAGTTGAAGCTTTTTATATATCCTGAGTAAATTCTGGGAATGAAAAATTCATATGAAAATAAAAGTAATTAGGAGTCTTAATTACAGTCCAAACAACTGAAAGTAATTGTCATTAACCATTAATTACATTACAAAAGCCTTTAGTGAATATATAATTTCGAGATTTTTCAGTGAAATTGGTTGCATGTCTCCACAATTCCTGTTAAAATGAGATTTTATTGAGAACAGAAACCAGCTAAATGTCAAAATCCCCCATTCTTGTTTCTGGCAGCATACTACTCCTACTCATTATCGACTTTTTCTTTAATCTACCTTTCTTTCGGTCTGTATTTATTTACAACGTTCTAGAAGGCAGGCATGGTGAATATTTCCTATCGAATCAGGATTTATGCTGGTATTGTGAAATGTAATGTGAAGTACGAATATTTCTACTTAAAAATTTAAACTCATGTATACAAATTTCCTTAATTCTTATAATTCCAAAACAAAATTTAACAGACAGTAGGCCTCCACATTACTTAAGTTTCCTAGGTTGAGGAAAATTCAAATAAATTGGTGAGCACTTGTAAAATTAGAGGTAAGGTGTCGTGGCTTAGTGGATGTGTAACACGACTGTGGCTCACATGGTTCGCGGTTCGAGTCCCGCCGCGGCACTAACGTCCTTTAGCAGGACATTAATCAACATTTGCCACTCTCCACCCACGTGTTAAATGGGTACCCGGTAGGATAGTTTACATGGTTAATGGGGTTGGATTGGCATGTGGCGCTTGTGAAATGCACCTAGCCGGAATATTCAACAGGAAGCAGAACGTGTGCATACTCATGTAAGGATTAGCAATTTATAGTCAGGTGGCTTAGTGAAATTATCGTTACTTGCCGGATAAAAGCACCATTTTTGGTACAGGGCTTCCTTAGGACCTACTAAACGATATAAGGCTAGGAGCCCCCTGCAAAAATTTCAATTTAATGGTGTGGGGGCGGGGGCGTCTTTTTGGAGCCCCCAAATGATTTTATAACATTGATTTGTTGTTGTACAAATGCCATTTTTGACACAGGGCTTCCTTAGAACCTTCTATACGATATAAGGGTAGGAGCCCACGGCAAGAATATCATATAAGGGTGTGAGGCAGGGGCATCGCCTCGTAGCCCCCAAATAATTTAGAAGGTAATATAACATTTATTTGTAGTTGTACAAACGCCATTTTTGGTACAGGGCTTCCTTAGGACCTACTGAACGATAAAAGGGTAGGAGCCCCCGGCAAGAATATCATATCAGGGTGTGAGGCAGGGGCATCGCCTCGTAGCCCCCAAATAATTTAGAAGGTAATATAACATTTATTTTTAGTTGTACAAACGCCATTTTTGGTACAGGGCTTCCTTAGGACCTACTGAACGATATAATGGTAGGAGCCCCCGGCAAGAATATCGTATACGGGTGTGAGGCAGGGTCGTCGCCTCGTAGCCCACAAATACTTTATAGGTAATATAACATTGATTTGTTGTTGTACAAACGCTATTTTTGGAACAGGGCTTCCTTAGGACCTGCTGACTGACGGTAGGGTAGGAGCCCCCGGCATAAATATTCATATATGTGTGATTGGGGGCCCCATGGCGTTGTACAACAAAAAATTAATGTTATATTACCTTACAAATTATTTGTGGACTACGAGGCGACGCCCCCGTCCCACACCCTGATATGATATTCTTGCCGGGGGCTCCTACCCTAATATCGTTCAGTAGGTCCTAAGGAAGCCCTGTACCAAAAATGGCAATTGTACAACAACCAATAAATGTTATATTACCTTCTAAATTATTTTGGGGCTACGAAGCGACGTCCCCACCCCACACCCTTATATGATATTCTTGCCGAGGGCTCCTACCTAATATCGTTCAGTAGGTCCTAAGGAAGGCTTGTACCAAAATGGCAATTGTACAACAACAAATAAATGTTATATTACCTTCTAAATTATTTGGGGGCTACGAGGCGACGCCCCGCCCCACACCCGTATATGATATTCTTGCCGAGAGCTCCTACCCTTATATCGTTCAGATGGTCCTAAGGAAGCGCTGTACCAAAAATGGCATTTGTACAACAACAAATCAATGTTATAAAATCATTTGGGGGCTCCAAAAAGACGCCCCCACCCCCACACCCTTCAATTGGTATTTTTGCCGGGGGCTCCTAGCCTAATATCGTTTAGTAGGTCCTAAGAAAGCCCTGTACCAAAAATGGTGCTTTTATCTAATCGATAAATTTGACGCTAAGCCACCTGACTACGAGGCGACGCCCCCGTCCCACACCCTTATATGATATTCTTGCCGGGGGCTCCTACCCTAATATCGTTCAGTAGGTCCTAAGGAAGCCCTGTACCAAAAATGGCAATTGTACAACAACAAATAAATGTTATATTACCTTCTAAATTATTTTGGGGCTACGAAGCGACGTCCCCACCCCACACCCTTATATGATATTCTTGCCGGGGGCTCCTACCCTAATATCAATCAGTAGGTCCTAAGGAAGGCTTGTACCAAAAATGGCAATTGTACAAAAACAAATAAATGTTATATTACCTTCTAAATTATTTGGGGGCTACGAGGCGACGCCCCGCCTCACACCCGTATATGATATTCTTGCCGGGGGCTCCTACCCTTATATCGTTCAGATGGTCCTAAGGAAGCCCTGTACCAAAAATGGTGCTTTTATCCGGCAAGTAACGATAATCGATAAATTTGACGCTAAGCCACCTGACTATTAATCCAATGACCAACGTATCTAGAGCGCTTCGAAATTTAGTATTAAGGGCTAAACAAATGTAACTATAATACAATATTAATATTATTATTACTTCACTACCATTTCCCTTTACTTTCTTGTCTCCTAATAAAAACATCTTTAAATAGACAAAATGGTACACTTATGATTAAATCATTTTCTTTTATCGTGAAATAATTATGATCTCATGTAAGGCCCGACACACACTACATGACCTGAATTCGATCCGATTTTGGAAGAATTTGCGGTAGCAATTATGTGAACATCCAAACTTGCACAATCTTACTGAACAAGTGTCTGAGTAGTCACAGGATTAATAAAGATTGCAAGGGATTTCAAGCTTCCATAGAGGAGGAACAGCGAAGTCGGCTCAGAATTGCAGTGACGTCATATCAGTGATGCGATTGTCTACGATTTGAAGCCGATTCGGCTTTTATTCCAACGAGAAGGCTTAAAGATAAAGTTGAGTTCTGGTCATGCGAATGCATTGTGAAAGAAACGGTGTGGAGTCGATCAGAAAAGGTCGATAATGTAACATAAGTATTGGTGTGTACTGCAAGGTTCTGGAATCATCAAAATGATTAGAAATTTGGCGCAGTCTTGGTAAAAGTAAGAAGCACTGCACACAGAAAGATGTATATGGGACTACACAAACATACTTCCCCTTAGGCATCAAAATGAGGCCCACATTTTTAAGCTGCTACATGTCATATTTAGAAAATGAAGGCATTTGAAGATCCATGCTTTTCATGGAACATTTTTTCTCTAATGTTGTTCCACACTTGCATAATAACAATGAAAACACTCACCAACTATTGTTCACCTCTCCCAAGAACTCAACTTTCTCTTTAAGTGCAATAAATTCCGGTTGTAAGTATTCTTATCATTATTTCGAACCAAAATCAGTAAGAAGATGTTTGATTAGATTTCCTTATGTAATAAAATTGCCTTTTCTTCAAAAAAAGCCGGATCATCGCAGGAGCATCGTACAATGTGCGCTGGGCTTAAGATTGATTATAGTAACTCATCATCTTGAACAGGCTAACAGGATAATATTTTTCCTGGTACTAGTATACTTCACCTCATAGTACCAATCAATCCAAAATACAATATAATATTTTTTTACATTGTCTAAAATGCCAAATAAGATCCTGCTTATCAGTTACCTGAAATATATTAAAAGGGAAGTCCAACCTGTTGCTTACTTGCTTTTAATAAAAGTAGAAAAAGAGAGAAACAAATAAGTGAAAGTTTAAGCAATATCCGATTAAAAATAGGAAAGATATGATTTTCTAAAATTGTCATCAGTAAAACCCAAATTGGCAATTTTTTTTGGATTGATTGCACCTTCAACAATTCATAACTTTCTTTTTTTCAATCGGTTTTTGCTCAAACTCGCATGTTTCTCTGTCTCTTTTTTTGTTGTTGCTTATATGTTAATTGAGAGCTGAGTTGATGAGATAACCACATTTCAGTGACCAGCAGGGTGGTCTAATCCCTCTTGGCCAAACTGGTACAGACGGGTTTTAAAACAAACAATAGCCAACAGGGTGGACTCCCCTTGTGTATATATCTCAAACATTTGAAAGTACGTCCCTACACTGAAAATGATTATTGCCAACTGAGTGAAGAGTAATTTGCCTCGTTTCCATTTGTTTGTTTTTGGGACCGTTTGGAAACTGTTTAGTGAATGATATAAGGAGAAAGTGACAATGATGTCAATATCATTTGACCATATTTATGTTTTTATTAACTTTCCTGATATTCTTTCTTTCTTTTCTTTAACCGAGCTACACTTTTCAATCATTATTTTTCAATGATTCCACAAACAATTCTGTATGCTTTAGGTATTAACATATGTATGAAGGCTCACCCAATATTTAGTCAAAACAGTATGCTAAGTACCGATTCCCTTAAACGTAATAGTTTATTGCGCAAGAGTAGCCTAGCTCAGAGTTGTATAAAACAAATCAAGATTCAAGATTGAAGATTCAATTGATTTTATTTCTCATGGAAAACATGATTCAATGAAATTGCAATGTTATTTGCAATGTAATAAAATATAAAAGATATACAATGAAACATGACAAATATAATAGTAATGGCACGAGAAAATAGGAACTAACTAGATGCAGAGGTTGTTGAAGTATTAGTTCCTCAAAGGCTGTTTTACAAGAGGTTAGATCATCAGAAAGTGGGAGAAAGGGATTGAAAGGGAATTTTTTAATGTGTACAGACTGGTACTTTTTTTAAAGAGATGGGTCTATGCTATTCCCAAAACATGGACCGGTGTAAATAATTGTTAAAAGTTGTTCTCATCCGAGGAGGGTGAAATTGGTTCGACTGTCTAGTGGGGTATGAATGTATCTCTTTTTTTGGAAAAATGGAGGAAATCGGAAGAGGTAGCTCTTTTTTATTTAGTTGGAACATAAAGATACCAAGGTACCAAGAATACAAATCTTCAATTTTAAGAATCTTGTCTGGTAAAAATAAGTGGTTAGTGTGGGAACGAAAGTAGATATTATAGATTATTTTCAATACACGCTTCTGCAAAGTTAATTTTCGATCAATTAAAGTCTTACAAGAATTTCCCCATGCTAAAATCCCATAATCCAAATTAAGGTAAGGCAAAAAATGGTTGTGTACAGTGATAATAAAACCTGTAAAAGAAAAATATTTTTAATATGATTTATGACACCAATGTTTCTTGATAATAATTTACATACAAAATTCAAATGCACTCCCCATGTCAATTTGCGATCAACATATTTTCCAAGGAATTTAGTACTCTGACTTAATTTCATTTTCTTCATTAAAATTACCTGAGCAGTCTACCTTTTATCTAGTATTTTTGTTCCCTTGTATTCACACTATACATACATTTACTGGAATCCTTCCAACAAATTCATATCCTAAACGAGACATAAAGTCTGAACTGCTTCAGATGCGAACTTGTTGGATTTTTCTTGTCACTTTTCCTTCCTCTGTCTTTTTCTCTGTCTCCATTTTCCCTCCCTCCTCCTCCTCCTTCTCTCTCTCTCTCTTTCTTTCTTTGCCTCCTCTTTCTTTCTTCCATTCACTCATTCACGATCAGGCTCAACATGCTGTTTTTCTAAGTTCTCTCTCCTCGAACTATTCAGTCATCAATTAATCATACCAACTGATTTGTGGTTTCTATAACACTTGTTCTGTTTAGAGTACAAAAAAAAACTAATTACCAAATTCATTTGTTCAATGTCTGGCTTACCTTACGGCTTGGACTCGAAGAGACCGCAAAATCAGTCTATTCCGTTCGGGGATAATGTTCCGTTGTGACTACGTCTGACTTCACCGATTGTCCGGGGTAGCGGTTCAAAAGTCAAATTACAGGTGTACGTTAACAACTCCTGCAAGTCTAAGACTCAAACAGAGCGAGCCTCGGCTGCAGTTGTATATCCTAACCTAGGCAGAGCTGAGCTCCTCACTCCCCGCTTTCGACACGACAGGATGCTGCTCAGTTGTCTGCAGACAACTTGAAAACAACTGTTTGTTCAGAAACCCTTGACGAAGATGTCGCAAATGAATCCAGCTGAAATATATAGACTGTTCATCAAAGGATCTACATTAACTACTAACATCGCAGTCAACATTTGCTCAAATAAAGTTCCAATCACTAAAGATGAATTTTTTATTGGCCGAGAGGAATGATCTGTAACTCCGCCAGCACAAGTAGTTGAGCCGAAATGACATTAAGCGTTATGCGCAAATGGGGATATCCCCTAAAATGTTTCCATGCAGCGCGAGCGAATGTGATTGGTCATCCTGAATATTTTTACCGATATGTAGAGGAAATGATTGTCTTAACCAATTCTACTGATCTACAGCCTTTATGCCTCTTTAACAACAACAGTCAAAGGAGATTAATTCTGGGTCAATCGAAATAAAATTGCCGAGTATACTGTGTACATAAAAGAGTTACATTGGATTGTTACTAACTGAAAAGTTGTAACGCCTATGAGACAGAAGTTGGTGTCGAATCTCATAGCCATTCGAAATAATACACATATGTATGCATATGATGGAATTATCATGAGATAAAGAATAAAATGGTTGGAGCTAGGAGAAAATTCATCGAAATATTTTCTAAACTTCGAAAAACATAATAAAATAAATAAAGAAATACGGCTATTGTCAACAAAAAATGGAAATGTTATTAGTGGCGAGATGGTATATCAAACGATATCTTAACATTTTATTCAAACTTATACAAGACGAAAGACACTGAAGCGGTAGATACAGACACATTATTAGACTATCCAGACATTCCTAGTTAACTCCAGGGCCCCGTCTTACAAAGAGTTACGATTGATCCAAATCAATCGTAAGTCCCCCAATCAATCGCAAGTTTGCAGTCTCCTATCTCCTATGTACATAGTTGCGATTGATATCAACTCTTTGTAATACAGGGCCCAATATTGTCCAAATTATTAAAAGGTCCTTTGAGTGAAAGTGAGGTTTATGTAATGCTAAAAAGTAAGACAAATAATAAATCTCCTGGGCAAGATGGCTTCACCGTTGAATTATGTTTCTTTAGCAATATCTTAAAGCCCCACTGTACTACTTGTAGCTACTTGCTCCCTCTATATAGAAAACAATGCCTAAGCGGTGCCCGTTGGTCCCCCATGATCCTCTTTTTCTTATGTTAATTGACAGCTGAGTTGATGAGATAACCACCTGTCAGTGATCACGCTAATCCCTTTAATCCCTCCTGGCCAAACTAGTGCAGAGGAGCTTTAAAACGTTCATGGTCAGATCTTTGAACTTCACTAATTTTACAGGAGAATTGTCGCAGTCACAAACATTTTGAATAATCACATTAATTCTTAAAGTAAACAAGCCTCGACATTTATTAAAACATTGGTGTCCTTTATCAGTTTTAAATGTTATATACAAAATAGCACATGAGTGCATAGCTAATCGATTAAAGCATGTATTGCCCCACTTGATACATGAGAATCAAAAAGGATTGTTGAAAGGCCTTTTTATGAGGGACAATATTCGTTTACTTTATGATATATATATCATTATATACCGAACTTAATGATATACTTTATGATATATATATCATTATATACCGAACTTAATGATATACCAGGCATGTTGTTGATAGTTGATTTTGAAAAGGCATTGGATTGTATAATTTTGGGCCATCACTGAAACAATGTATTTCTCTGTTTTATGAAAATGCATCTTCTTGTGTCACAGTTAATGTTTTTTGCACAGAGAGATTCATTATAGGACGAGGGTGTCGTCAAGGAAACCCATTATCGCCCTACCATCTTGTTTTACTTGCTAGCGAAATATTATGAACTATGATTAGACATTCCAATGATTGAATTGGCTTGCATCTACAGGAAAAAAAGTAAACTACTACAATACAAAGATGACACCATATAGCACTTATCGGTACAAAAGAAGATTTAGAGTGCACTGAAAATATAAGGTGATTTTTGAAGAAATGTCAAATTTTAAGAACAATATTACAAAAACTCATGTGATATGGATTGGGAAAAATAGAGCCTGCAAAAACAGCTACTGCCAGAGCACAAACTAAATTGGGTTACAGAAGGCTACTCGAGATTCATAGGAATAGATTTTTCGTTCAACTTAGTATAGATGGTCGATCGTAATTATATTGAAGAAATTAAAGATATAAAACGCCAAATTATTTCATGGTCTAACTGTCCTCGGAAGAACAACTGTAGTCAAATCTGGTACCAAAATTGAAATATTTATTGCTTTCACTTCCAGAACTGAATTCGCAAATTATGAAAGACATAAATCGTTCTTTTTATGTATTTACATGGGGTGAACAAACCTGATAAAATCAGAAAAGAACAAATGTGTCAACTATATAATAAAGGCGGGGTTATAAAGATGATTGATATTTACATTCACGCTAAATCCCTGATGATATCATGGAATAGAAGATTTTTGACTGATTCTCAGATGGAAAGTCTCACTTTTCAAATGTCCAATTCATTTTGCCCAAAACTTGTTATTGTTTAACTTGTATATGTGCTTATATTATTACAGAAAATTGGTAGACTTGACTCCAAATCTAATTTGGAAAGAGTTCCTATTCGCTTGGTCAGATTTGGTCGAACTTCGTATTGATGACATTGCATGTCAATCTTTCTGGAATAACCCCCGAATTAAAATGAATGACAAAGTGGTATGTTTTAGGCCTTGGAATTTACGGGGAATTTGTTTTGTGAATTCCATCCTAAAAATAGATGGTTCCTTTCTTTCATATTTTGAATTTCAACGTTTAGACATACAAACAAACTTCCTCTAGTACTATGGTCTTTGTAATGCAATTCGGTCAGGTTTTAACATTAATACACATGTAGTTCCTAAGGCCATATAACCTATTTATTTATTGATCGATGCATGTTCAAAATCTCACAATTCATTGGAGTTAACATCACATGAAAAAGAATACTATATAACAAATCATTTTCAATTTTACAATCCATTTGAATTGACTTGACATGAAAAAGAATATCAAAGACAAGTTGCAACTATTATACAGTTTTAATCATACCCGAAGCCTTGCACCTTGTCTTGAAGAAAATAAATTGGTTGTTCACATATTTATCAATCTTTTCTAAAATACAAAATAAAAGAATGTAAAGCTCTCACAAAGTGGAAAAGTGTATTAGATTTACAAGATGAACTTTGGGGTTCGTACTGTCTAATTCCACAGTCCACAATAGATATCAACATGAGATGGTATCACATCAAGATTTGAAATAGAATATTATATATGAAGGAATACTTTGTTAAGATTTGGTGTAGTAGCTTACCAGAAGTGTACTTTTTGTAATATTAATGATGAAACTATCATACATCTTCGTTGCTTTTGTAACTATTCTAATGAAGTATGGTCGAAATTTGAGTACTGGATATTTTGTAATATGGGGGAAAAGGATTATACTTACAAATAAAATAAATTGTTTGGATTTTGCGGTAGCAATAATAATGCACTTAACTGCATTCTGATAGTTGTAAGACGAGAACGAAATTCAGTTAAATTACGAAATCAACTACCTTCATTTTATATATTTTTTTATCAGCTGTAAAACGTTGAAATGGAAAATATATATACCAAACAAATCTCAGAGAAAATGAGTTGAAAAATGAATGGTTACAAGTTAGAAAATATTTTGAGAGTGATGGAAATGTGCCAACACGAACATGATCATGTAATATATGTTTGGTAATGTTTTATTTATCAAAAATACAAATTTTGTCATAAATTTGAGTTTTTATCTGCCACAATGTTTTCGGTCGTGATGATTATTATCTTTGTTTAGCCATTATCTATGGGAATTTTTCTTTAATTATTTGTATATAATTTATTGATATACTGTATATGATGGAATTTGTTTTTAAGTATCCTCTACAAGGGTTTATGTTAGTTGTTCTTCTTCCTGCATAGAAAAAAGATGCCACCATGGAGGGTACATGCCGAAATGGGCAAAAATATTATTAAAGGGGGACAGGGGCATCGCCCCCACGATTTGGACAAAGTATTATGACCGTTTTTCTTCATTATTATTGCCTCCTGAAAATAAAAACAAAATAAAATCGAATGTACATGTCCTGTTTATTGTTGAAAATTAAGTTAAAATAAACCCGAAAGATATCATGACATTCCCCAATTTGGTCCGTCATAGAGATGTGTAGGTACGTACAAAAAATTATATCCCTCACGTTTTAAGAGTGATCTTAGCCAAAGCCTCCTGCCAAAGTTTCGAAGGTCAACACCGAATTTAAAACAAAGTGCTACCTAACATGAGTGCCTCTTCCTTACCATCATATCTGATCCATCATCATGTTTCCGGTGATCATTTTTGACAAAATGAGTAAGCACTAATCGCCAATAAAAAAATAAATACAGTGTCTCGGAGAGGAAATAGGCATAAGGAATATGAACTTTTCAGAAGCAGTAAATTGAATCGGTGTTCTAAGAAAGTTTAGGGGTAAACAGGATTCGATACCTAATATCTGATGGTTTTAGTTTTTGGTGCCGTTCTTTGTTTTCATTGTTGATGATTTAAGACTCTTACTGTTACGCCTTTTGTTTTCTGAAGAAAAAGAATCAAAACATGAAGTACTGACAGTCTACTTGTAATAATAGCGTGCTCGAAGGCGATTAGAAATATTTTTTCGGAAACGAAAGTGTAAGAGTCTATAAAAGTTTATTGGTGTTTTCCACGCGAAAAAATAGCACGCATAGCTTGCCCACGCCATGGCAATTTAAAATAAAGCTTCATCATGAAAGACATCAAATGGCATTCCAACCCTTGAATAATTTCATTATTATGAAAAGCATTTTTTTAAAAGAGAAACAGGATGGCGAAAGATCGAAAAAATGGGACCAATGATAAGAGATTTATTAATGTTTAAAGTATGAGATCTCTAAATCTATATGAATCTCAAATTGGCAGTTTGGTCAGTGGATAGTGAAGCAGTCACGGAAAAACTCTCTTTTGTGTGCTGATGCGAATTGGAAAGTTTTCTGGCACCACGACACTGTGGCATGACCGATTAAGCACATTTGAAGTGTCCATACGTATAGTCACTACAACATTTTAAAAAAATCATAACTTTGTTATTGCTCGTCCGATCTTTATAAAACTTTTACCAGTCTACTTCTCCATTGTTTCTGCTTTCTTTTAATTTAGTTGGATATTAAGGTTGGATCTTCCTTTTAACAAAATAGTGGCGCTTATTCGGCCTAAGGTATAGACACCTCCAAACAGTGGCGGATCCAGGATTTTCCAATAGGGAGGGGGCTGAAATGTGAAAATCGCGCCGACCGCTATTTCGCTCAGTGGGAGGGGGTGTAGTGAGCACTCAATTTTGTTTTTCCTTTGCCCCGGAAATGTGAAAATCGCGCCGACCGATCGGGAGGGGTGGGTGTGTAATCACTTGATCACTTAGTAAAAAGGGGGGCCAGGGGATCCGCGCCTGCCTCCAAACACAACCACACAAACACACGGAAACGTATTTATTGTTCATTCACTTTGAAGCGGTAATTTCAAACGTTTGTTATTATAGTCTTACCTGATATCGTAAGGATGTCAAGTATAATTGATGATGTTATGAGCTTCTATTTCAAATTCGATACAAATAACAGGATATGGGTACCCTCACCAACCAGGAAATATGTTTCATCACAATTCGCGGAAGATAAATATCAAATACATAATATCAGATAAAACTATAATAGCACAGGCTCTTTATATATATATATATATATTTATATATATATATATATATATAAATGCTAAGTATATTGTATATCAAAACAATTGTTGTATTATATGATTTAATATCATAAAGCTTCATAGAAACATTATTCCGTCATTCACTATCTAAATGTATTAAAAAGTCGTTATTTTAATATTGATTTCCCGGATATCGATCAGTTATCTATGTTTCTGACTATTCCCCTCCGCTTCATCTCCTTTTCTCAATCACTCTCCCTCTCTCTCTCTCTCTCTTATATTGCACCAATCATTTATTACTCCAAAAATATTAATGAAAGTTATTTTCAGAGCACATTCTGTCATTTCATGTTTCCTTCGTTAATTAAAAAATAATGATGCAGAATTAATCAGCTTTTCAGATTATAAGTATACCATATAGAAAAATGATAGTAATAATTGCAATTATGAAGAGAAATAACTGTGATCATAATGATAATCATATAGAGCTTAATACTTCGTTTCTCAACGTTTTACAATGTAACCATTTGTATTATTAGCCAGGTTGTAGGATTCAGTTGCTATTCTACACATGATATTGCACACACTCCGCTCCTTGGGGAGTATAAAATAGATGTCCGTATTTGTGTGTATATAGATAGATAGATAGGATTGGGGAGTGAAAAACCACACACATTACCAGGCTTTTTTATTTTATGCGGCAAAATTTTATTTTTCTCTCTTAGCATTGCAAGAAAACACCATTTACAGAAAAGCAACATAATATTATAGCAACAGGAGCGTCGCTAATCACTTTGAATGGTGGTGGTGGTGGTGGGGGATCACACCATCTCACCTTCTAGCGACGCCCATATACATAAAAAGTGGTAACACGAGAAGAAAAAGAGGTCAGGCTCACAACTATTCTGATACCTAATCGCGGAATTCACGTGAACGAAATCTCTGGTCTCATATAGCCACTTTCAAAGACTTTCAATCTCGATGACCTTCGGCCTTATGAAGCGCCGATATTCTGGGAAATCCCCGTTTAAACTTTATGGCCTGCATTCTATTCTTTAAAGATTCAAACCCGAAACATGTGGCATAAAAATTTGGTCCCCACTTTTAAGCTGTTACATGTCATATTTAGAATATGAAGGCGTCGCTAATCACTTTGAATGGTGGTGGGGGGATCACACCATCTCACCTTCTAGCGACGCCCATATACATAAAAAGTGGTTACACGAGAAGAAAAAGAGGTCAGGCTCACAACTATTCTGATACCTAGCTGGGGAATTCACGTGAACGAAATTTCTGGTCTCATAAGCCACTTTCAAAGACTTTCAATCTCGATGACCTTCGGCCTTATGAAGCGCCGATATTCTGGGAAATCCCGTTTAAACTTTATGGCCTGCATTCTATTCTTTAAAGATTCAAACCCGAAACATGTGGCATAAAAATTTGGTCCTCACTTTTAAGCTGTTACATGTCATATTTAGAATATGAAGGCGTCGCTAATCACTTTGAATGGTGGTGGTGGTGGTGGTGGGGGGATCACACCATCTCACCTTCTATCGACGCCCATATACATAAAAAGTGGTTACACGAGAAGAAAAAGAGGTCAGGCTCACAACTATTCTGATACCTAGCTGGGGAATTCACGTGAACGAAATTTCTGGTCTCATAAGCCACTTTCAAAGACTTTCAATCTCGATGACCTTCGGCCTTATGAAGCGCCGATATTCTGGGAAATCCCCGTTTAAACTTTATGGCCTGCATTCTATTCTTTAAAGATTCAAACCCGAAACATGTGGCATAAAAATTTGGTCCTCACTTTTAAGCTGTTACATGTCATATTTAGAATATGAAGGCGTCGCTAATCACTTTGAATGGTGGTGGTGGTGGTGGTGGGGGGATCACACCATCTCACCTTCTATCGACGCCCATATACATAAAAAGTGGTTACACGAGAAGAAAAAGAGGTCAGGCTCACAACTATTCTGATACCTAGCTGGGGAATTCACGTGAACGAAATTTCTGGTCTCATAAGCCACTTTCAAAGACTTTCAATCTCGATGACCTTCGGCCTTATGAAGCGCCGATATTCTGGGAAATCCCCGTTTAAACTTTATGGCCTGCATTCTATTCTTTAAAGATTCAAACCCGAAACATGTGGCATAAAAATTTGGTCCTCACTTTTAAGCTGTTACATGTCATATTTAGAATATGAAGGCATTTGAAGAGCCATGCTTTTCCAGGGAACATTTTTGCTCTGATTTTCTTCGACACTTGCATAATAACAATGAAAACGCTCACAAATTAGTGTTCACCTCTCCCCAGAACTCAACCTACTGTTTAAGCCCAGCTTCGGTTTTAAATTAAGTAGAGTACGTGCATTAGGCTTCCGTCAAACTTATATGCTAAACTCAACGTTGCATCGAGCTTAAACCTACCGTCAAGTTTAGAATGAAGTAGACTGATTTTCGTTCATCAAAGACAATATATACAACTTATATATTAGCTGGAAAGTAGATCATAATGATGATAATTATAGCAGTATCAATTAAAAGAGTAGAAAAATACATGCCAATGTTAGGATCAAAATGTCATGGAAAAGAATGTATGATAGTAGGCAACGATGGCATGGAGTCCCCTTAAAATAGTTTATGTTTTTTCAGTTAATATTTTATGCGATGAGTTATATATGCTTAACTCACATTATTCTACATTAAGCTCACGTAATTAAGCTCACATTATTCTATATTATATGTATGACTGTACAAGCTTCTTTTTACAGGGGGGGGGGGGAGGCGCTGCCCCAGGCACCGAATTTCCCACTTTCAACCGTAATAAGCAAGAATAAACGCACAGGCCCCACCAAGAAGGATGCCGTTCACTAAGGCAAAGAGGGCCCATCCGGGGCTCTCGTAGGCAGAGGCTTTTTGTTCGACACCGGCTTCATTCCCCTCGTCTACATGGTCGTGGTCAACGCCCGGTTCATCGCCGTCGCCGATTTCGGGTGGAGAGGTTGAGATGCAGCAGATGATGTACCACAGTTTCCATTTCAGCCCTGTCCTCGTTTGAGCATCTAGATTTTTCAAAGTTATAAGTAAAAACTATAATTAAAAGTATAAGCAAGCAATAACAAGCATTACTCATGAAGATCAACGTTAGGCAATCATTTGCCTGTTTGCAATGCACCTAAATCGTTCGCTCTGAAATAATTTTTGTCTGTGAGATTTGATTGAATGTTGAAAGTTTTACTATTTTTTTTTCAAAGTAAGAACAGGCATAGAGGAACCACATCTCCTTCTACATAGTGGAATATCAGCCTTGACAACGAGCTATTAATAAGTTGGACAGTAGAAAAGAAAACAAAAGTACTAGTAGAAAGTTATTTATAGCATGAATTGTCGGTTTCATTTTCTTACTTATCGCAGCTTGTTTCTGCTTCTCTTTCCTAATCACTTCGTTCTTGAGTCTCTTTTCTTCGACTTCTGACGAAATTGGCACTCTTGGTATATCAGAGAGATGAGTCCACCAGGTCAGGCGTACCAACTGTAAAAAAATAAAAATAATAAATGGGGGAGAATTTGCTGTGTGTATATGCACATTATGCTTTTGAATATTCATGTATTCGGCGTTGTCTTCCAGAGGTAAGGGCAACATCCCAAACACACTCGGATATCAACGAAGACAAAAGGGGAGTGGTTGTTTACATTTCTCGGGTACCTGTAAGGGGTTAAACATTTCTGCCGAGGAAGGGTGGGGCATGATATATTTGAGCGTTTACTTATTGAATGAATAAGATCGCAACTACTTTCCTAAAATCAACTCACGGGCAATTTCAATACCATATTGTTTTTACCATAGAAGTCATGTTCGGATTATTATTATTATTATTATTGTTATTATTATTATTTAGTATTTGGTGTCACCTGTGCCTGGGAGGCTAAAAGCCAACTTAATCACTGTAACCCTCGGGTCTCTCCCCCCGGTATAACTGATTGGGGGTGTGCAGGTGGACCACTAGACCAGTGTCCCCCTACGCTTATACGAATAGTGCAGTGGGTTCATAACGTGCAAAGGTGGTAACTCTCCTCGACACGAGGGACGGAGTGTTTTCTACTTAAAATAGCCTGCATCTATGAAACAGGGGAGGGGCACGTTAATACACAACACAGGCTTCAGTCATCCGTCTGGGTTGAATTCGAACCCACGATCTTTGGTTCGACAGGCAGAGAGCTTTACCGACTGAGCCAACTCGCCTACGTAATAAGTCATCGTAGTGCTCGCATATTTCAAACTGTGACGTACAAAGCTATTGAAATTGCCTTGGATTGATTTTTTTTCTAAAGTAATAGCGATCGGGTTTATGCTAGATTGGGTCTTTCCGGGAGAAGGTGCACGCGCCCCATGCCCCCTGGATCCGCCAATGCTTACCTTATAAGGAGGTACAGGATCTGTGAGAAAACTGAAACCGATGACGAGGATGAGGGTGAGGCCGTAGACGAAAGCAGCGAAGTGGAGGTAGTGGAAGTTCTTGAGCATCGCAGGTCGATTGTCCTCCTGACCGCACGATGGCACACCGAACACGAAGTCGAGGATGGCTCGGATCAGGCCAATTACGAACCCACACACCAGGCCCCAGAAAGCTCCCTGAAGATGGAAAAAAGGACGATACGAAGATTCGATTATATTACGATTTATTTTGTTTGTTTCAATTTCTTTGCCCTTTTTATAGTTTAGGAGATTTTTGTACAGGCCACGGTGCACTGACGTCTCCAATGTAACAAAACAGAATAGGTCTTTCTTCAGACCGAGAAGTCTACCTGATGTACTGAGCCAAAATGCCTAGAAGATAACAGCCCCCGCCCGTAAACAAAACTGTTTTAAACATTTTGTTTTGTTTAAACCTTCAACAGCGCCAGACCTGCAAACTCCTAAAACAACAACAACAAAAATCATGTAAAGAACCCCCCCCCCCGCAGTATTCTAATCGATTGGACACCAAATATGTAGTATAATTGTTTTTTAAGCGCTTAGAAACATGGTTTTAAGCGCTTTATTAATGTAATATATTATTTTAGTTATTAAAACTTTAAGACTACTAGAGGTATTTTTGTAGAATTATACAAAGCAACAAATACAGAATTGCTAGAAAAAAATGTGCTAAGTGTCTGCCGAACGTCTTCCACACGTAGCGTCGTCAGCCCTTTGCAGGGGGAGGGGAGATCCAGGATTATCGGGGAAGGGAATTCCCCAACGAGAATCTCACCGGCTCCCTTCCCCAAGTCCGCGAAGGGTGTCTTATTTTAAAACAAAAATGTGCATATCTTCATTTCTTTCTTTCTCAAACGCGACCGATGCCCCCTGGATTTTTGTCCGCCCACAATCTTACCGTTTCGTTGACCCGTTGAAACAAGATGGCGGCCGTGAAGACGGAGAAGACACCTGGTGTGAGGTATGAGTTGATTGCCTGTATGTAGGTGAAGAGCTCCCGGAGCCGTAGGCCTGGAGGATCGGTATCCAGAGCACTCCGACCACCACCATTACAACCGTAGAGAATCTGCACGGAGGATAAGACAGTCAGACGCAACTTCGGAAAACCGCTATTAGGCAAATACCTCAAAAACAGCCAACAACTATTAACACTAAGTGTAATTATAGCCCCCGTCGTTCAGTGTGAGGCAGTGTGTAAACAGGAAATAAAGAAAAACCAACCTGATGTTGATATTGTTTTGGAAAATAATGCTGTGGCTGAACTACCTTCGAAATCCTCGAATGATTAGTTATATTTGTTACCCTTTCAAATTCAAATAATTCCTATATTCGAACATTTTGAATGAAATGTATCCACAGTGGCGTCCTAGATTTGACGCGCATTCGGCCATTATTCTGACTAGAAGTGTTAATTGCACTACATTTAGGAAAATGATGTTTCTTTAGATTTCAATCTAATAACACGATCGCAACTTTCGATAAATCAACGTAATGCAATTTCAAAGGCCTTGTACCTTACCTTTTGAATTGTGCGAACAATACAAATATGTATTACTTAATCCGAAGACGATTTCGATATGCCGATGGGATCATTATTATTATTATTATTATTATTATTTATATACTGCGCTTTTCCCAGAGCGGCCCAAAGCGCTTACAACAAGAAGAATCCTACAAAAAATGAAAATGAAAACTTACAGAATCCTAATGTTTTAAGTCCCTTTTTAAATGAAGAGACAGATGGTGATTGCCTGAGTATTAAAGGTAGCCTATTCCAATATTTAGATGCAGTTATAGTGAATTTCCTATCTATCTCCAGCTAGTTTCCGTGTGATGTTGTATGTAAGACGGAGTGGGTCACTGGAGGCTCGTACATTCATGCGAGGGGTGTAAAGGGTCAAACAATCACGTAGGTATTGAGGTGCCTGTTTATTAAGGGATTTAAAGACTAACAATAGTAATTAAACAAATATGCAATGTCTTACATTAAGCCAGTGTAACGAGTCAAGGTGTGGTTTAGGGGAGTGAGATCTCGTAACCTGATAGATTAGGCGGGCTGCCCAATTTTGAAGCCGTTGGATAGGATCTAATTGAGAAACAGGGATAGTGGAGAGAAGGCCATTGCAGTAATCTAAACGGGACAGAACTAGCAATAGGGTATTGAAATTTGCCATGAGTTACTTTTTTTTTCGAACGAAGTTGCTATCGTGTTTAGTAATAATTGACATTTCCTTGAAGTTCTGATCTTAGGAGGATCGTAGAGTATAATTTGTTCTTACTTTCCAACGATAACAAGCTCGAGTTCGGTCGACCTCGGTCTGATCTTATACCAAATATCGAGAACGAACATGGAGCTGGACGCGTTGAAGATTGAGGTCAACGAACTTATCATGGCAGCAAGCATAGTGGCAAGCATCAGGCCCCGTAGTCCTAAACGTGCAAGAAATGACATATGATTATGAGTATTAGAACTGTTTTTTACTCCAGCAATTAGCAATCTGTAAACCTTAAATAACTGATTGAAATCGTTGTAATCGTAAACAGTGAATTAAAAACATACTTTGATAATATGGTGATGATGAATGTAAGATATATTTTATATTTAATTCAATACCACTTTTAAAATTAAAATTTTAAAGATGACACATACATACATTAAATAATCACCAAGATGGTATAGAGATAAATAAATTTATGCTGCTTTGGTTATTCTTAGCAATACTGGAGAAACATGTTGTATTCAAACAGAGTAATTATCCGTAATAGGATCTTCGTGTGAACAGGATGGCTTGGTAATAGTGTATATCATTATCGGATAAGGTAGGATTGGACATTTTGCATTATTATGTCAATTATTTATCAATATTTCTCTTGCTTCTTCATTATCAGGTATCCATATCACTGCATTCATATTGCCACAATGCAATCTTAGATTGATTGGACTTAAATCCATCTTGGATCATGCATGATAACCCATTGCCAACTGGAGCCGGGTGGCTCCTGAGTTAAAGTCAATGGGAATGGGAGAATCCAGGGCCCTGTCTTACAAAAATTGCGATTGATCCAAATCAATCGCAAGTCCTTCAATCAATCGCAAGTTTGCAGTCTCCTAGCTCTTATGTACATGATTGCGTTTGCTATCAATCGCAAATAAGTTGTGATTAATATCCACTCTCTATAAGACGGGGCCCAGTAGTGAATGGGTTAACATACAATCGTCTCCTAACCTGTTGGCATAAGCTGGACAACCATCCTCGGGTACGCAATGTCTGAACATCCGGCAGGATTCCCGCAAACCCGGTTGCAAGTATCCGGGTCAACGCAGGCTACAAGATCTGAAGCCATAAAACAATCAAAGCAGGAAAATTGCTATAAATTGCTCACTCTTTATTAAATGGAAATGTGTATTGCACTAAACTAAGAATTAAGAAAAGCAACATGAATAATATCCAACCAGAACTGCACGATATTCGACAAAAGCTTGACGTCTTGTGGATATCAAATAATTCATGCAAATAAAAGAGATTCCTAGTGATGCAGAAGAGCAAACACAGAGAAATAAATTGAGGAAAGTAAAGGAAGAGAGAAAGAGAGAGAAAGAGAAAAAGAGAGAAAGTGGGAGAGAGAGAGAGATAGAGAATGAGACACATAGAGAGAGATAAACAGAGAGAGACAGAGAGAGAGGGGGAAAGATACGAAGAATTGCTCATAGTTGCTCATCCTCCATGGCTATTGGGGAACGATACATCTGATTAAGACACCATTTCTCTTTTATATTTTTGAAATACACCGACCTGGCCACAAGCTTCGGCTGATCATTCCAGGGAAAATCATGAGGAACATTGGTAGGATCTTGAAGTAGCCCGTCATGATACAAGCACCCTTGCTGTGAGTAACATTTTGGGCTGCGAGGGTACGTTGGACAATCACCTTGAAGTAAAACCAAAAAAAGGAAATATAAAAAAATGATTATTATTATTTTGTTGTCTTTTTGTTATCTTTTGTTGTAGTTAAATAATCATCCTGATTTGCAGTCGCGTAGTGTGGATGAAGCCATAGGCTAGTGTCATGTAGGCGGTTGGGAGAGGGGGAGGCATTGGTCTGACCCTGTGGATGCAATTGAAATGTGAGAGAATTATAAAATCATAATAATCATATTACTAATAATAATGATGATAATGGCCAAAGTAACTACTGGGCCCCGTATTACAAAGAGTTGATATCAATCGTAACTTATTTGCGAATGATATCAATCGCAACCATGTACATAAGAGATAGGAGAATGCAAACTTGCGATTGATTGGAGGACTTACGATTGATTTGGATCAATCGTAACTCTTTGTAAGACGGGGCCCAGCTCTAGCATATCAGATACTCATATTTACATGGACTGACATGTGGCAAATGTAGATTATTGCCTTTGCAAAGGACGTTAATGCAAGGCTGGGATTCGAACCCCTTACATCGTGTTCCACAAGTCCGTTGATCACGACACCTCAACAAAGAAAACCGGGCCGTTGAGTAAGCTGTAGGAGGAAGGCCAAATCATTTTTTGTTTACATTAACTTCCCTCCCCTCTCTTCAGTTTTCCTTTTTATGGCCCTGTCACACTTTGACGATAAAGCCAGCGTATGCCGATGTATCAAATTTCCTCTAAAACGCTGGCATATGCTCAACTGTCGATGTTTTCCCCTCAAATTTGGGCATATACAGCGTATTCATAATGAGTTCGACGTATACATAATAGCCAGCGTATGCCGACGTATGAAAAAAATTGGCGAATGCGCTGGCGTACGTCGAATAAGTTATGGGTAAGTCTTGTATAAGTTAAGAGCACGCTTTAGTACGGCGAGGTCGTTGAAAAATGTTGTGCATGCACAAAGTTTCGACGTACGCCGGCGTATGGCTCATGTAGGTAATGTATGCGATCGTTGACAGACGTTCACACACGTTACTTGTAAGTAAGTTGACATACGTCGAGATAATGTCTAGCGTACCCAAAACCTATTTCTAACCTATGAGTAACGTGCTTTGAACCTAAGCCCCTTTCACACCGGATCTGCGTAGAGTTGCGTAGTGTGGCGTACCGACTACGGCGAAATTAGGCTGCGTATTCATGAAAAAATGTTGCTTCAGCGTAGTCCCTGCGAAGGTTATGCGTAGGCTGGCGTACGGTGGCGTATGGTTCCGTACCCTGTGCAAAGGCACCGCGTACCTACGGCGTATGCAATAGGTGTACCTACGCGTACGATTGCGTATAACATGCGTAGGGTTTCGTACGTTTACGCAGGCCTGACGTACAGGTTTGATTACGGTTGCGTACGGTTGCTTAGTGTGTTTGCAAGCTTTTACTGCTTCGTCGGACTGACGTAGGGTAGCGTACTTTTTGCGTAGGCATGGCGTACAGTAGCGTAATGTTGCGTAGTGTTGCGTAGACAAGGCGTTCATTCTGCGTCTAGTGTCTACGCCGAAAGCGTAGGGCAGCGTACGCTCGGCGTGGTCGGTACGCAACACTATGCAACTCTACGCATGGCCCAGTGTGAAAGCCCCTTAAGTCGAACTTATCTCAAACAAAACTTACCCATAACTTATTCGACGTACGCCAGCGTATTCGCCAAATTTGCCATACGTCGGCATACGCTGGCTAAATCATCTAGGTATGACAGTGCCATTACATGATACGTGGGTGGTAGCAGTGCAGGTGCCCCATATCCCGTGCCATATACGCAACTGTTTCTGCGTCGAATGTATGTGTTTGTCAAATCAAGCTCATAAAAACACATACACAGTTTTACAACCCACTGCTGCCGCAATTTTTAGAATGTTAAATGTGCGATAATAATTCTAAAAATAATAATGATAATAATGATAATAATAATAATAATAATCATATATAATAACAATAATAATTGTGATTAACCCAAGGGAGCTTCGTCAGTACCAATGTTGTTCTTCCTGGGGGCCCTGCAACTACTGTTACCCTAGCAATTACCAGTTCACACACGGATTGAAAGTGGCAGAAGTGGACTAATGTCTTCCCCCAAAGACGATAGACGGACTGGGACGGGCTAGGATTCGAACCCTGAAACGCTTTGGAGTTTGATTTATGTTGGACATTGATCAAGCAAATTTTCGCCGGAGCAAGCATGACTGTCCGTATACATTGAGTCACCGGTTTCACCCCACACCCAAGACCATGTTTGCCTACCTGATTGGTGCACCAAAAGTAACAACCCAGCACCAGGGCCCCAAAGACCGAGCCAGTCCAAGGTAGACTGGCATCATCAGCTGGGTGGAAGATGTGCCAAGTCGACTCCGTGGGAATGCCACAGGAGGTGTTTCCTGAGAGTTGGGTGGTGTTGGGGATCGCCGACATGTAATTCAACCGGAGTGTATCCATCGACCAACCAATTTGCGAGAAAGCTTTAAAAGAGACGAACACAAAGAAGAGCGGAAAGAAATAAAACGTGAAGTATTTCTGAAGTCTAAATACAAGACACTTTTGTTCTATTATATTTAATCAGCGGTTGAAAAATTGCGTCTCGAAAATGTTCATTGTCGAAATTCTCATCTTTCTAGTATTTGTTTGTTTATTAGTTTGTTTTTGTTCTTCGATAATCATTGATGATATGATACATCAATTTCATTGAAACACCGTAAATTGTTTTCACATATGAATAATATGATTAGGTTGATTCTTAAGATGATTTAAAAACAAAAAAAGATATATCAACGAGATTGTTCGATCAGTGCATTTAAAAGAGCCAAATGCAATTACTAACAAATCTGATCCTTGATAAGTATGCTCTTTGAGGTTCTAATCTTACAACTGTGTCCAGAAATATGAAAATCAACGAAATATATTGAGGACCCTTCCGACTTATATCAACTCTGTGAATCAGCTGCATGTAGGACCCAATACCACTAAATCAAGTACAAAATCAAGAAATTAATGTGGATGAAAATGTTACCTATTCCCATGAGTGCAAAGGCGCCGATCATCATAATGACGGCCTGGATGGCGTCGGTGTAGATGACGGCCTTGAGTCCTCCTGCTACCGTATAGACGGCTGTCATGAGCAGGAGAACGATAATCGATGTGTAGAGGTCCCATCCTAAGGACTGCTGGATGACCAGAGAGGAGGCGTACATCTCGCTCTGTGGAATAAATAACAAGAATTCAGAGCTTTTGTTCGCCCAAACTTCAGGGAAACAGCTTTACAGGTAACGAATTGTACAGTTTTAACGGTTGTAACTTGGCAGCACAACTTTTTATCTTACCCCAAGCGCTTCCGATGCGTATACCCGACAAAGCAACAACTAATGACCTGCATTCTAACTGTTTTTACAAAGACGTTACACAATTAGGTGATGTCAGTACGTAGTCATGAGATCCCTAGACAATGGTTTATTAATTGAATGCATTTGTGAATTAATATGTGGGCGAATAGATGTATTAATATATTCCAGCACTATTATTATCATTATCACTGAGATCACCTGTAGCTGCCGTGTCAATAAATTTAGATTGAAAAAAAGAGAAAGATAGATGGAGAAGATCATACCGCTAACATAACGACAACGGCTGTGACGAGGTTGATGATTGCTATGAAAATCTGAAGCCGATCACCGCCGAATCGATGCTTGAGATATTCTGGTACCGTCGAAATCTTTTATAGACGTAAATAAGAGGGATCACGAATTAAAATCAATATGGATTTTTTTTTTTTAGAGGGACATAAAAGTAAAACTAAAAACTTCAAGATCCTGCCGAATCAAACCCTTTTACGATGTTTTCAATTATGTAGATTAAAACAGGTATCAGATCACATGCATTGGGTTATTCTTTGCTTTGCGTATCATTAACGTAAGTATCCAAAATATTCATTGTGTATTCATAGAGAAGGTCTTTAAGTTAAGTCAATCCGCAGGGAACCTCTTAAATAGTGCACATTTTTATAACTCTAACATTGGGAAGATTAAATCGATTGTTATACCTCAGATGCGAAATATATAGGAATGAAGATGAAGGCCAGCAGTAGTAAACAATTCAGCGCCTGTGTAAGAAGACAAAGAGGAAGTTCACATAAAACGGTGACATTGACAATTGAAAGTGGATTTGTTCTGGAAAAAAGAATGTATGTGACATGGAGGTTGGCTAGAGGAATAACATTTATTTGAATACAAATTACGCAAACTGTGTTAATACGATTATTATTTACCTTTTTTATTTCCTAGATCGTGAAGAATGGGGGAATATTATTGCTTTAAAATAATAAGTATGTCAAAGTATGGCAACAAGTGTGTCAAAGTATGGCAACATATCGACTGGAGCTTTATAAATTATCCTTAACCTTAATCTGTTTTCAACATGTCACTTTTAATTTCAAGTGCCATCGATTAAAAAATAGAAAACGTGACATAATATAAATCACAGTTTCAAATCACATCTATATCCGTATATCTAAGAGATGGTTTCGTTAGATTTTAATGGAGATATCTAATACCGTGCTCCTACAATGAAGGATAATTAAGATAATGTACTGGAATAGGATTTAGGGCCCTGTTATGTTTAATTTTCTAGGTGGGTGGGTGGGGGTGTGAATATACTTATTGTCTATTTGATTTAATGTTACATTTCATTGAACTTGTATGCGCAATGTATTGTTATGTATTTATTTATGCGCATTTTATTTGTTGTCTTGTTTCTTTTGTTAAAACATGACCCCTATGAAAAATAGCTGTGCTGTCTTTTCTTCTCTCTTTTCCATTCCATGAACTACTACTTTAGGAAAAGCAAATGTTGCCGATTTACCTGAAATTCAAAAATTGCCACGCCGTACCCTGAAGCTGAAGCGGATCCTGCTATTCCGATGAAAGATCGACTACCTATGTTAGTCATCCATAATGATAGTCCCACCTATAGACAAACATGACAACAACATTATGTAAAACTAACGATCTGCATGTTCTGTGAAACGATATCAATTATTACTTTTCGTCATAGACTCAAATAAACTATTACATATTCAATTTATCATGTAAAAAGAACAAATTAACGTTTGTTCATGAAGCTTGGTATTTCCCCTATATCTTGAATTAAATATGTATTTATATGAAACATCCTGGTATGTAAAATGGACATCTGCTGAATGAAATCCAACACCTTAGTGATGAACAGTTCTGATGACTTTAAAGGTATTCACTTTTCAGAGCTGTTTATATGCTAAACAATGGTGAGTACTTCTACTAAGGTATGATAAAGTTAACGGATATTGACTTTAAAAAAAAGTGTATTTACGAAGGAAAGTCTGCTTCTATATATTTTGTAATAATGAATTATCAATATTAGCATGAAATTAAAAAGAATGTTTTCATAGCTCCGTGAAGAAGCTGTAACACTACACGGTGAAAGTAGAATATATTACCAGATACCAGGGCATCTGTCGACCAGCCAAGAAATACCCGCTCGTACTCTCTTTTTCACTTCCGCATGATGCCTGTAAGCAATAGATAAATAAATACATATCAACAAATAAATGTCTACATTGTTAAATAAACACGTTATTATCATGATTATGAGAAGTAAATGTTCATTTGAAGATTGGTCTTAATCATATGAACGCAATAATAGTTTGTCATCAGTACTGTATTTAGGGAAATGTTGATATTCAAGGAAAAAAAATCACATTCTTGATAAAATATTTTGTATTTATTTCTCATTGAGCTGATGAGAAATTGTAGTATATAAAAAATAATATATATTTTCAGGGAGCGTAAGGGAAATACAGAAAGATAAAGCGAGAAAGAAAGAAAGAAAGAAGGAAAGAGAAACGGGAAGCAGGGGTGGCGATCATCTGTAGGATGGGGGGGGGGGTAATTTATAGGAATGAATCGCCCCATAGGAGACACAATTAATTCTAAGTTCATATAAGGAGTGGGGCAAGAAACCCTGGCCCCAATTGACTCACATATGAGGGAGGGGAAGACATGAATGAATTATTTTCTCACAGATATTCATAGAAAATGTAATGTAATGAATGTTAAAGCTTTTCTCCTCACTTGTTTTTGTTTGAATTAAATGATTGAATTGTTATTCACTATTATCGTTTTGAAGTCAACAATGACGAGAACTGAATATACATTAACATCAGATTGGAAGGAGAGTGATTTAGAGAAAGAGGAAGAAAATCGGGAGAGGATGCGTTAATCCGTCTCCAGCATGACGTGGGTGCGTGTGTGCGTTAGTGTGTGTGGGTGTGTGGGAGGGGGGGAACCTATAAATTGCAATAGAACGCTCCATATGGAATTCGAATTTTATTCCAAACTCTTCAGAGGTGGGGGCAATTACCCCTAGCCCCTAATTGACTCACAAATAGGGGAGGGGAATGAATGAATCAGAATTTTCTCTTAGGTATTTATAGAATATTAAATTGTCATCAAAGTATTCTTAAAGCTTTATTGCTTATAGCTATGATGTCGTGCTAGTAATGCGGTCTTATCCAATAAAATGATTTAGGATTTACTCTTATTTGTTGTTTAGTCACGCTGGCTATTTTACAATGTTGATCAACCATTGTTATAAACGTAGACCTTGAAGTAAATTTACGAGATTGCCTCACATCAAACCCAGATAGTTAAACGACAAAATTAGAACAAATTTCATATCAATCGAACTATATTGCCTATAAACTTTGACCAGATTCCATTTTATTATAAAGACACGAACATTTTTCACAAGTATCATTGCAAAGTATATGTAAACATATTCACATCGGTTTTCTGTTGCCTCTACAACCCCAGAGTGTTATAGTCTATTGTCTACCACATTTAGATAACCAAGATAAGAATGAAAAATCAACTGATATTTTTAGAACACAAAGCAAGAGAAGTTCTGTGACGATCATTGTGAGATCTGTTTTTGTGCTTTCGAATTTATGCTGAATAAAGAAAACCAGTTTCTGTGTGGTCAAAGTTCATATTAGCTGACCTTTGTCATAGAAATTTATAATAAAGAGTTTGAGATAAAATGACAAATCGACGTTGTTCTTATTACTTTTGGAAAATATATACGTTTATATGTACAGCTGTGCAACAAGAGTATTGATACTCTGCGTAGACAAAGCGGTTATTGAACCATACTGATATATGTAACAGTAGGGCTCTTGTTAGGCTAATCATTGATATGTTATTATATAACGTTATGTTTAATCATTAAATTAATCACTTTATTGTACATGTATAAGTATGTTTATTACTTATTGTCCATGTCAACAAATTCGTCTTCCATCCGTTGATTTGAGTAATACAATATAAACATATACATAATAAGTGGTAAGAGAAATGATTTAAAGGAAAGATGCATAAACAAAAGTAAAAACTAAATTACATGAGATTTCATTTATACATTCATTTATACAATATAACTTTATCACGTCGTTATTCTTACGATCAATTTCATCAATGCTTTTTTAATTTCGTAGTGGAAAATAACTCTAATGACTAAGCGGTATTATTATTTTTTTTAAATCCCAATGGTAACATTTCCAATCCAGAGCCGTATACTGCTAGAGCATTGAATCATCTATACAAAGGAAATGAAACATTTAGATATTATAATGAAAGCGATATCCCTTTTTCAAATTATATTTTACCCTTGTCAGTGATTTTTGAATATGAGGCTCTTTTATTTTCAGTCTATTCAAATGTGTTCCGGCACCACCTAAAACGGTAAAATGAACCACTTTCTAGACTAACTGAATCAAGTACACATTTTCAGCGTGAAATACATTTCCATAAAAAAGAGGATAAACCCTGGCCATAATGCTTGGTTGTGAGATACATTTGATGTTTGCTTTCTGCTATTCTGATTACAATCTAGCATATGCAGATTTTGTAGCGAATGTTCACAAATATCCCGAACAAATTTGGAGAGTAAATACTTGGGAGGACTCGTAACTTTTATCCAACTCTATCTCAACGAAAGAACATAATGAAAAAACATCGAACTTCATCTTCACGCTTGCTAGATGTCTCAAACTCAAGTGTCCAGGGGGCGTACGTGTCAAATAAATAAACAACTTCAGAACTTTTTGTAATTCTTCTGAATGTCGATTTAGAATTTCTGTCGCATTGTTGCTGTTGAGTTCAGCGTAATATGGCAATCAGTCAAATTTGACAACTATCGTGCTCTGGGCCCCGTCTTATAATGACTTGATATTAATCGCAACTTTAATTTGCGATTGATATCAATCGTAACTATGTCCATAAGAGATAGGAGACTGCAAACTTACGGTTGATTAGAGGACTTGCGATTGATTTGGATCAATCATAACTTTTTATAAAACGGACCCTGGTTTATCAGTGGCATTTCCTGAATATAATAGACCGTTCCTCAGTAAAAAGGAAGATGAGTTTATGTTAAACGTTTATTGTTGTTCTACCTCAGTTTCAACACTGTTATACTATCTTTGCCGTGATATTTTCTTAGAGGGAAGACATGTTCAATATAATAAGAAAAAGGGATAACAAAAGAGGGGAGATGGAGATGAAAAGGCAACGAAGGGTGTGAGTGATAATGTTGGTCTGAAAATAGGCAGTAAACTACCAAGGTACTTTTGTAACTTTAATAGAATATTACAATAAATAATAAGCACATCCAGACACAATTTCAGGTACGAACATACGATTCGCTTAGTCTCTTTGAAGACACAGTCTTGTACTAGTTCTTCTAAGAGTTTAATACTGATAGTAACATACTCAAAAAGAAACATAAACGGCGGTAATTCGTAGGAACGGGTGTTTATAAACAACATGTCTATAATGAGAACCAGGAAAAACTAGTGTAAATTGACACCATTCTTATTTGAACAGGGTTTCTCCCGGATGTTTGGATCATGTTTTCGAGTAATGATCAGTTATTTGGCGCCAAAATGTTTCCACGAATATCCAAATGTAGGTCACTGACAATAAGGTGATCTCCGCAGGGACATGCATATTGCTGGTAACATTTTGCAAACTTTCACAATACCGCCGTCTCCAGGTCTTACCAAAATCTAATTCTTTCACCTATTATTTCATCTAGATTCAAGGTGCATTTATCATTGGTATTGATTTTGGTCTCCGCTGACAAACGGGAGAAGCAAATTAATGCTGCGCTCGTTGAGGATAATCCCAGTGGCGTATCCATCTCAGCGCGCTGTAGGCAACGCCCCTTTGCGGGTAAATATAAATAAAATCAATTGGTAAACTGAAGCCGCGGAAGGCCAGGCACGTTCCACCTGCCAACCCGTTATAGCAATTCCGATTGATGTCTCGATATGCCATTTATAAGTTTTTGGCCGTGGTGATAGGCGTTTGATGATTTTTAAAACTTAAATGGAGGAGGGCCCTACACCGGATTAAGTCTATGACCGATTCGCTAGTGCCGAGTTGAAAATTGTTACTTATGTCAATATTTTATTGGGATTTAAAAAAATAATTTCGTGAGGAATCCAAACGCAGTCATATCTTCAATAAAATAAAAGAAATCAAAAATGACACAACATTTCTGCTAGAAAATACTGTTCTTGTTTTTGGTAGGTGATAACATTTTGCTACATGTCTAATACGAATGTGATGACGAATTCTTACCCATAAGCCGAATGCAAAGACGCCGACGAAATTGAGAACTATAATGGCGACATCCCAGGGCTCAAGGTTACCGTTTGTGGCGGTATTCCCCATATTTACTCGAATTTCACGACCAAATCCCTGTGTAAAATATTATTTTACAAAGTTTAGGGAAATTTTCCAATAAATTTTGACGAATCCTTTTCAGAAATCGAACCGTGCACTTCACACACTAAAGGCACACCGAAGGCACACCGAATGCACACCTCTGCAAACACCCCTGCAACTCGACTGTTAGAAGGCGTCTGTGATTATTGTTCTCTAAACATGCATCTGAAATGGAGTTCAAAAATCTGCCAGAGAGCACTTTTGGACTTGACAATGTCATGCAACCTGGTTATGATGAATATGATGAATAATAGTCGTGTTATTTTTTAAGGATGAGGTCGCGAGAATTCAGAACGTATTCGCGAAGCTACGCCGTCTGTAGGTCTACAAAGAAACAGTAGAGATAGATCAAAATCATAAAATGGTATGCTGACAGATGTTAGGTGTCGATGTTGCGAAGCCACTTGGTGTTTCGACGTGTTTTGTAAGATTCTTTCCATAAATATTATCCGAATCAATTTATTGAGCAAACATTTGAGGCTTCTAATTCCTACTTTTAGAGTCGGTGACTTTTATGGTTTGAAATCACACCCACATTCCCATAATAGAACTGAGAAATAAGAAAGTTTATTCGATCGCGAACTTCGATCTTTGATACAGGTAGGTATACAAATTGATGTATATAGACCACTCAGATATCTACAATCCCTATCTTTCTGTGTCGGTCCTTCACTCACCCTCTTTCTCTCTCCCCCACTATCTTTATCTGCCCCTCCCTTTAACTCCCCATCTATCCTTCTCGTTCCCTCTCTATTTCTCTTCCCCTCTTTTTCTTTCTTCACCCTGCCCTTTTATTTCCCTCCCCTGTATTTCTCATATTCGCTGTTGTATTTTTTCTCGAGTAGATGTCACATGATCTCTATTCACCAATGCATACTCGTGTCAACAACTCGGCTTTAAAAGTACAAATATTTATTATTTCAATTCTGCACATGGGTGTAAGTGCAAGATAATGTATACTAGAGCTCTTGAACATATCATAGTTCAATATGGACATTATGTTATCCTTTAATTAGTTAAACTATGCATTTTAAGATAATGGACTATAATTTATTAAATAAATATATTAAGTGCTTGATCTCCATATCTTAGAGTCAATAAGGTAGCGCATGTTCATTTTCTAGATGGGAGATACTTAAAGCAAAATTACCATACAAACTGTATTGTACTTGTGATTTTCCATATATTCCCATGTTTGATTTTTTTTTAATGATAAACAATACGTAGGTTCCTACCTTTTATTGTACGTATCGCTTTTGAATGGTGCCCTATTAAACATTCTCATTCATTTCATTTCAAATGAATTAGGGGGCCGTTTCATATAATAAATGCTAAACTTCTATGACAAATTTGCTCTCAGCCAATCAGATGCCTTGATTCCAGTAGCTTATAACAGTAGCTTGTAACTTGCTATTGATATCAAGTTTTATGAAACGGGGTCCAGATTCATTTGAAATGAAATAACTAAAATTATTTACTGTTTGAAAATCTAGCATCACTTTAACGGTATAGTTTCACCAGTCCAGAACATATTGGCGGGTATGATAAATATGAAAACAAAATCTAATGATAGAAAAACAAAAGAAAATGTCCAACTATGCCTTTGGTTAAATAGGTATTGTAGACTCACAACAATCTACGAACAAACATATTGTTGAATATGGTTAGAATTTGGCCTATAAACAGTGGTTTGAAGATGGTTTATTCATTGGTACATGTAAACAATTTGAGGCAGTCTAAAGTTCAAAATCAAACACGCTTGAACTTCATGATAGGCTGCAGTAATATTTCATTCGTCATTGTTTGTCATACCTATCTATCTTTGCTTTCAGAGTGGCCGTATCTTCTCAAGTTAATGTCTTCATGATACCATATAATTTGTATTGGAGGAACGTAAATATCATTTGACAGTATCAACAAATGTAAAATAGATAATTGTTAGAATCTAACAATGCCCAATCTTAAAGGGATAAGATTATTATGCATATATCGACTGGTAGGGTGTGTTATGTAACATTTTGGACCGCCAAATGGAGTTATATTTTCGTAAGGGGTTGTATTTTCACGAAGCGCGCAGCACAGATGGAAAATATGATAACGATGGGAAATAGTACTCCCTTCCACGTCAAATGCGCGCAG
The DNA here is from genome assembly GCA_037976565.1 of Mesocentrotus franciscanus. Classification (NCBI taxonomy): domain Eukaryota; kingdom Metazoa; phylum Echinodermata; class Echinoidea; order Camarodonta; family Strongylocentrotidae; genus Mesocentrotus; species Mesocentrotus franciscanus. Next base: position 22,707,473 of record CP137674.1, on the reverse strand, counting down.
TAAATAAAATGCAAACAAAATGTACGCGCTTGTGTGTGCAGTGTTGCCTGTCTGTCACCTGTCTGTCACCTACGTACGTGAATTATCTAGATAGCTATTTTCTAGATATTTCAAGCTGGATCGGGAAAATTGTGTCTGACATCGCCTTATAAGGTAAACATATACTCATTTAACCGGTTGGTCAATATAAAAATGACCGATAGTGAAAAGTGATATTTACGATCCTCGCATATCACGTGACGAGCTGTGGATTAACACATCTTTGTATCTGTAACAGCTCAAAAGTATTAATATTTGATTACATGACATGTATTGTCCGAGTCACGGTCGGGGGCAAGGACCGACTTCAGAGAATATTCAAGAAATTTGCTGACTTGGTGCTTTTGAATTGCGTGAACTATCCCCGATATCAAACAAATTTATCACATTAAGTTTAAGAGTCATGTAAAACTGATATGGCCTGGGGGTATGGCTAACATATTTGTATTGCACATTCAACCGTGTATGAACTTTCAAAGATACTCACACCTTCCCCTAGGAAAAATATATGTTAGAGGTCACAAAATCAACCGAATTCACGGCATAAGATCACTGCATGATTAAGGATGAAAATGCGTACATGATAATGGCAAATTGGCCAGGGGGTATGGCTAACATGTTTTTGTTGCACATGATTAAATAATCAAGGGAACTCTCGGAAATTTACTCTGAGGTGAATGCTTAGAACCAATTTTCTTTTAGCGTGCGTGCGCATACAATACGACAACGTCGATGAAATCCTTTTACAAAACGCTGTTACCTTCAGTTGGCATGCAATTAGGTATTTACTTTAAACTTGCAATACCTCTTTATAGTTTTTTTTTATTATATAAAAAAATAGAAGCTGATGCTTCGAAAAGGGAAGATGTTGAACGGTATCAAACTACCTTTGAAGTGGCTGCTCCAACTCTCTGGAATTCGCTCCCTCTGCATGTTAGTCAGGCTCCCACACGACAGACTTTCAAAACCCTTCTCAAAAATTACCTGTTTCGTTTGTAATGTTTGACATTGCAATTAATTAATATATTATAATTAAATATGTTACTCTAATTGATTTTTCATAAATATTTGCTATCTGTATTAACTTTGATCTCAATGAAATTATACTTTTAGCTACATGTCTTAAGTTTAAGGTTTTTGTATTTCGTTCTTGTAACTAGTTAAATATACTTGTACATGCTTATTTTTACTTTGTAAAGCGCATAGAGAAACTTTCGTTTATTATGCGCTTAATAAATCAATCTATATTATTATTATTATGTCACATTGAAACATTGGGTTGTCTGTATCTTGTTAACTGCCTGGAATAAAAATGAGGGGACAAAAAGAAGGGGAAAAGGGTTTTTGACTGATATTAGCGCCTAACATTCTTCTTCTTTTTTTTTTTTTTTTTTTATAAACTCAATAAAATGTATGCATATTTCCGAGGAAAAAAAAAACATGTGAAAATTCGCCATGTATCTGCAAAAACTCTCGATAAATATGAAGTGTTTCAGAATTTCTTTAAAAGAAAAAAAAGATTCAATGAATAACGTTAACTTTATGGAACCTTGAATTATCATGACCCACTTATGATTAAGTTTGATATCTGACGGTCGAGATGACTCCACATTTTTTTTTCCAGTTCACATTAAAAAAAATTAATACAATAAAACGCTGTATTTATATCACCCTTATAGGTGTGTCAACATATCCCATTCCAGAATCAGTAATGTGCTGACGAGTAACGATTAACTTATAATCATTAGGACATTAATCTATTGTATTGGCAATCAAACATTTACATTTATAGACAAATGACAATCTGTTACAAAGCATCTGTTTAAACAGTGTGAACATTAGGTCGTGTTCATTTATTGTTGTTTGCTTTGATGAATGCACGTACGCATTAATACCTCGGTTGTCACGTGCACCAATGTGATTCGTTTTGTTATGGCGAGGGTGTTTCTTCCACCAAGCATAGATAATGGAATTGTAATTCGCAATAAAGGCCTATAATTCTCACTTAATTAAACGAAAACGGTTATTTAGAAGTGAATCTTATGACTCTTGTCCTGGGCAAAATATTCACCATAATATAGAAGATAATTATCTTTGGTTGTATACCCACAGACAATGGCGTAGGGGGTACTGGCACATTGGGGGTATCTGACTCGGTAGAAGAATTTGCTGAGTCACAAAAAAGGGAGAGTGTGTGTGCGTGTGAGTGTGTGGATGAGTGTGGGTGTGCGCTCGTGTTTCTGTTTTCATTAAGAGGCTAATTTATTTTTCTTCTTAGTGAATTTATCAAGAATGAAGAAGGTTGGTATGTTTTGTGCGTGTGAATGTGTGCGTTGGGAGTACTTGGGGAGGCTGACGGGTGGTATAGTGGTAGGAAGCTGAGGGACGGGGAGGGTTCTGAATTTAAGTGGCACGAAGGGAGAAGAGAGTCAATGTAGCATTGTTACAACAAGTGTGAAAGTTTGGCTAGCTTACATATTTCATGATAGATTTCATTCTGTATCTCTCAGTTAATGTATTGAAATATTTCAATTGATATTTTTTTTTTTGCTCTAATTATTGAATTATTATTATCATTATCAAATGGTATTATGTATTCGGGTATTAATTGACTAGAGCATAAGTGTTTAAATTCATTTACTTATTTCTGTTGCTGTATAATCATCTTGTATTATTCATTTATGAAGGTGGAATTAAAATTTGGATTGGAAGCGAATAAAGATCACGGAAAAACAGTGTATGTAGTCTATCATCTTCTTTTCAAGTCCCTTCTCATTCACCATTTCTTTCCCCCTTTTTTCTGCCAGTCGATGAGGGTGGGGGCACGTGCCCCTGTATCTCCTGAAGCAACACCCCGCTTACCATTTTCATGTTTACTTTAACATTTTGTTGTGAGGCGTAGAGGTGATATAGTCTAGTGGATAAGTCACAGGACTGTGAACCACATGGTACATGGTACGGAGGTAAAGGGGGGAATTAATTCCTTGAAATGCTGGAGCGTCATAATGGCAGCCATGCTTAAGCCGGGGGTAATAATTGTAGAGCGGCCGGAGTTTCACATTTGTCAGAAATGAGCGATATACAAGTACCCCCTTCTGTTATATAGTAATTGTTATCGATGGGGTAGAACTTGAAACATGGTTGTTACTATATATCTATATACATTGACAAAAATATATAGACTTTGGCAAGAAAACTCATTGGGGAGTTGAACGACTATTTAAGAGGCTCTGCACGGAGTTAAATTACATTATAATTTGGAAATATCAAAGGTTTTTACAAGGTATCATGTTTGCTTATCTAATATTTGCAGATCAAATACAATGCTTGAACTAAGAGGTTTAGATTCGATTTGGTGGAGTTCAAGTTTTTATATCGTGGTCATGATGTGACCAACTTCCTAATTGCAACAGGCTTTACATGAACACACCTAAACATAACTTAGTTCCAGATTTAATTAATTTGTGTATGAAAATGCTGACTTTAACCCTTCTAAGTGTCTTATAGCTGTTTTAAATCACCCAATATTTCGATGTTGTCGTATGGAACACAGTACGATAGAAGGAAAATGGTAATATCCCTTGAATGCTATGAACACCGAAAAGTGTTGCCTAGCAGAGCCGGGTTCATATTGCAGCGCCTTGAGCAACTTGCGTGGTAGACGCTTGCGCTATAAAAGTATCCAATATTATATCGATATTATATCTGTGGGGAAGGAGGGGGGTTGGCGGGGTTGTCCGAAACGAGGGTGTCATTGGGAGGGGAAGGCTCGTGTCATCTTCCTACCCTTGCTGTCATACAAATAGCAACGATATAAACTACTTTCGAAAGAATCAACCAAAGCAATTTCAATAGCCTGTGCGCCAGCTAATGAAATATGCGATCATAACAATGACGTATGAATCCAAACATGATTTTTATGAGGTATACAGTGGCGTATTTAAATTGCCCTAGATTTCATATTTTGAAAAAAAATTACGATCGTGTTCAAGGCACTTTGAGATAACTAACAAATATCAAAATGCCTATATTATGTTTTTTTTTAAGAGTTTCAAAATGTATAAAGAGTAATTTCCATGAAATAAAAGACAGAACAGAAGTCATTGTGAATTCCGCTAAACGGAAGACGAGATAATAAGAAACCTGGTTGTGAATTTAACGATTTATGTCGATTAAAAGATTATAATAAGCCTACATCTACCTAGAGCGGGTTGACTTTGGTTCTGGATATCTATTCGACAGAGGGCGTCCACCGCATCAAATCTCTATCTCTATCAATATCTCTATCAACATATTTTTTAAATTCTCTATCTTGTACAGGTGGACGAACCGGAACAGGTTGCATGCAGTGTGTGTGTTTGGTGTGAAAGGGGCTGTGGGGTGGGTGGGCTAGGGGGTGTCATGATTTTGTGTGGTGCGAGTTGAGGATGTGCGAGTGTGTGATTGGGTGGGACTATGTAAAGTTCATACCTTCCTCTATGGTTATTTAGATTATACACTGTTATATGAAAGAAAAAATGTACAGTCATGTATAATTTGAGATTTTTCTGTGTTCATTGTTCATTGATTGATGTAATTCATGAAGTGTCTTGTATCGAAGATCTTGCTCTGTATTACTTATTGTGATAATTTCTTGTAATGTGATTCTTATGAGGAAGGAAATAAAATATCATTAAAAAAAATGTTATTATTTGTTTTTAAAATATAGCAATGATATCAGTTGAGCGACAAAAAAAAGTGCTCTTTGTGATTAAAGTCCCAAATTTGGGACAGTGCAGTATAATAAATTTTCCCCTCAAGGCAATAACTGTCATAACTGTTAATATGGGGCATAACTTTTGTTTTGGGCGATTCAACCAAAACTCCAACACGCCTAGTCTGTACGGCCCTATGAAGCTTAAAGATAAAGTTGAGTTCTGGTCACGCGATTGCATTGTGAAAGAATCAGTGTGAAATCGATCACAAAATGTTGATCATCTAGCATATAAGTATTGGTGTGTACTGCAAGGTTCTGGAATCATCAAACTGATAAGAAATTTGGCCCAGTCTTGGTAGAGTTACAAGCACTGTACACAGAAAGATGTATATGGACTACACGAACATGTGGCATTAAAATGAGGCCCACATTTTTATGCTGTTACATGGAATATTTGAAGAGCCATGCTTTTCAGTGAACATTTGTAATCTGATTTTCTTTCACACTAGCATAATAACAATAATAACGATCACAATTATTTTTCACCTCTTCCCAGAACTCAACCTTCTCTTTAAATGTATGTATTTCTGTTATCCTCAATTTGTTTCCAAATTGAAAGTTGATGAAATCTATTCTCCTTTGACTTTCCTGACAATTTGCTTTAACGATAATATTTTAGAATTCCTGGAACAGAGAGGGTTTTTACACACAGAAAGGTTTACAATGATGATATCAGAACCATATATACATGTGAAAAAGTACGACAACAAACCAAATATATATAGTTTCGAGATGGTATTTTATTATCTTTTTCCATGTCTCGAAAAACGAGACTTCTTTGTACAACATCGTATAAAAATTTTCTAAGCGTTTTTTTTTTTTCTAACTTGAAAAATATCTATAATTATGATTAAAAAGTCCAAATTTAAAGTAGTGTATAAGCGTGTGAATAAGGAACTTGTGCAGATGAATCAATCTGATTTCATCGTGTTTATAGACCCGAGACCGAGCTTAAACATGACTGAGATATCGAACCCAGTATACCACTGCAAGAAAAAATCCGAAACTTAAATGGATTTAACTGGCATCGCCATTTTTAGACAGGAACTCCAACCTTTAGCGATTACTACGAATGAAACGTGTGCATTATTTATATTTTTAGGCTATTGTAATGTTATATGTTTCTTCAATGTCAGTAAGTTACTTGAATACACCAAAGATCACCACAATTGCGTTTGTATCAATTACTATTGTGTGTGTGTACCAAGGTTTATATATACGGGTGTAAATTAAGGAACCCAATTTTTAACCTCTATTCTCTGTTATCAAATTGAAATATAAATTAGAGTATGTTATTGCTGCCAAAAATGGTAAAACTAGGCAACATTTTGATAGTTTGTATTTTCCATCTAAATACATAATCCTTTACTTTGCATATCAATAATCATTTTTAAACAGTATTCGAGTACTCAATAAAAATAATTAATTTTAAGCCTGAAAATAATCCTTTTGTTCTGTATGGAGTGGTCAGCACTCACTGGAATACACCCCAATGCATTGTAATACTATACTAGTGAATAAACTCTACACAATAAAGCAAACTAGAGACTGACACTAATAACTTAATGACACAGCTTGATTACTTCAGGCTTATACGGAATAAGAAAACAATAAAATATATAACAATATTCAGCATTCATCGATATTATTTGCATATCTCTCAGTTCCAACTTTGAATTACACATTAAAATGTACAAAAATCATAAAGGGATTAACACATTCCCCCTATATACAAAATATATATAATTTTTCTCTTGTAGCTGCACTTTGTAATTGCACTGTGTTTTATTTTTCCTGCAAAGTGTAAATAAACATTTGAATACATATTATGTTTATACATGACATAAGAAATGAAGCAATGATTGAAATATGTATTCTATGCTTCTGCATAATCAAGTAATTTTCAACGGAGGATTTTACTTTTAAAGACGGGGTCTCTACTTATCACAAATCGAATCTCACAGTACACGCATGAACAGGGTATTTATTGGCCACATTTTGAAATTGCATTGCATGTTGTCCATAAAGCTGCAATACATTTTCCTTAACCCTTTTAATAATGAAATGATTGTGACAATACAATCAAGTCTTGATAGATAAAGTTAATTTTATATCTTCTCAGAATTGTATTGATCAGTAAATACTGATCAATAAAGTTCTGAGAAGATATAAACGTTACCTATCAAGACTAAATCATATGGTTACAGTCATTTTATGAAAAGAGGTAATAGAAGTTTATTCCAACTTTTTGTTCAACAGTGCACTTATGATACATCGATGTATATAGATAGGATAGAGCTGGGTAGAACCGTTTTTTCCATAATCTGACTTTCAGGTGTCAAAGTACAATCCGTTTAGGATCCTTCTTGTATGGGGGATTTCCGTTGTTTATAAGAGTCTACTTTACGTCTTGGGTCACTTCAAATGATTTGGAATATTTTTTTGAACGGGCAGTCAGTGGCTGAATTAGATATTCTTTTCATGTTTAGGAAAATTTAATTAAATCGTTATAAACAAAGGAAAAACCAACACAAATAAAAAATATAATTATATTAAAATACAGTGGATATATTTGATTAATATTGCTGGCAATTTTGTAACGCAAACTTTTAGGATCAAGTTGTAAGAAGAACATATTACAAGCTTCAAGTATAAAAAGAGATCAGAATTAATAAATTATCAACAACAAACAATCTAAGTCACACAAAGTTTTTTTTTTAATGTAGCATCAATATTTGTTATACTTTGATATTTGCCAACTAAAGCTACTTGTAATAGTTGGTTCCCCAAGCATTGATAAAATCATGTTATATCGCCTCATTTCATAGCACTCCTTTTTAATACGTGGAAGACTTAGAAATGTAACAATCATGATCGTAAATACTTTCGAAAGTTCAACTAAAGGCAATATCAATAGCTTTGTGCGTCACCTATCAAAACGTGAGAAGATGAAAATGACGTATTACGTAATCCGAACATGATTTCTATGGGACATGCAATAGGGTACTGAAGTCGTAATTTAGGTGAGTTTTCGAAAGTAGTTGCGATCGTGTTAACCGAAATATTTCCTCGTATTCTAGAAATTTAGAGAAGCGTTTTTATTGCCAAGGCAGGCTTTTCCACTAAGGTACATTTCGTAATTTTCGTTTGTAAAAAATTGATATAGTCGTAATATAGTTTGTAATATAATACAAAGTACAATTTAATTGAAAGTTGATTTGGCATTGGATTGTTATCCCGAATTGCAGAAAAGTACATTCATGCACAATGAAAATCATTTGTTTTGGTATAACGCTATTATTTTATGCTGTGATTAAAACAGTTTTTGGAGTGTTTTTATGAAAGAAAAAACGTCTTTCTGAAACAAAAAAATCGACATAAAGTTGGAAATTTCATTCGTGTTTGGATAAAAGTTGTTGACATTAGTTTGCATTTTAACAACGCATATCGTTACTAGTTTGTAATCAAATTAAGCGAAATGTGTTGACAGCAGAAAGATATGTAGGATATACGAATATATTCTATACAATGATACATTTCTTATTTTATCAATTATTTCAATGATAAAATTATACCAATATTCAATAGAGATTCATAATAATCTAGATATGTTGTTCGGTAAATAGTTTGTCAAGTATGTTCTTTCAGGAAAGCAGTCGTTATCACCTCTTGAATACTCCGAAAATCCCCATATTCGCTTTTCCAAAAAGCATAAAATCCTGTTCTTCTAAAATATCCGGTTCTTTCTCTTTCCGCCTATTTCTGTCGTCGCTAGAGGGCGACCTTTTCATCTGTCCATTATTTGGTCCTGCGCGGTTCGTTGCGTCGCCGCCGTTATCCCCCTCGCTGTTCTCGTCGCGGTGATCCGCAGCGGATAGCTTTTTTGCTTTCACCCGCTTCTCGCGGTAGAGTTTCATAAATGGCGTGTCCAGACTTGTCTCGTTGTAAACTTTGGGTTTCCATACAGGATGGTGGAACGAGATGCGGTGCTTCTGTGCCCACCGTCCGAAGATGTATTTCTCGGTGACGAAGAGATGCCCGCTGTTGAGGCGTTCTTCGCTACGTCTGTAGTAGTCACACTCGGACCTAGTCTTGTTCTCCTCTTGTAAGTAGTAGTGGTACGGAGTTGTGTCGTTAGGATGATCTCTGTAAAGCAACGCAATGAAAACAAACCCTCAGTATCGTGCTTTTGTTGTATAGGTGAACAATCTTTTTACGAATGTTATGATCCCTTCATAAAACTTGTCATCAAGAACAAGTAACAATGACTGTTATAAGGTACTGAAATCGTGGCATTTGATTGGCTGAGAGCAAACGTGTCATAGAAATTTAGCATGTGTTATTGATTAACAAGTCTTATGTAATAAAGTTCTGCTCTTGGTAGAATATCCAAAAGAGATAGGAATCGATTTCAGAATGCCAAAATTACTACATTCTAAATTCACACAAATTTCCAAATATCCCACGCTACAACTGCCTTAGCCCTCCTTATACATTCCCTATACATCCCTATATATTATTGTCAAAAAAGACTATTCCACATGTATCGCAGTTGAATAATTGTTTTCATATATACAAAGATGCTTTACAGTGATGATCAATAAAATCCTTACCAGGATAATTTATGTTTTTTTATGAAGTTCATCGAGGAAAATTGCTAGGAAAAAAATGCTTGGAGCCAGGGATTTGTCTTTTGATCCTAATCACACACTGGCGTCCTTTCTTTAGCGAAAGATAGTGATTTCTTTTCTCCGTACTACAGAAAATGAAACCCCAAACCAGGCAGATTTAGCATTCATCTCGATTTGCGAAGGCGTAATGACATCCTCTAACATTTCAAAGTTATAAAGCGTTTGCAAATCCGGACGGGCAGCAGAATGCGTAAAATGAGTATGCATTGAAAAAGATCTACAAGAATTAGGGTAAGAAACGAATCAGTAAAGCGATTTTCTCCATGAATGATAGGTTACGTTAAGCTGGTTGAATTTGTGATACTGATAGAAGACTGTTACAAAACAATGTAAAGCAATATGGAGCAATGTATGCAGCGCTCTGTAACCGCCCAGAAAAAGACGCTATATCAAATACATTTTGGATTAGACTTGGATTGGATTCGATTGGGAACAATGCATTAGATCAAATTCGCTCGTCAACGACAAATCGCTTAGCGGCTTCTTGCACACTAGATGCCCGTTAATTCAACTGCGTTATTGTCTGCGCTAATCAAGTCTAGGGAGGTAACAGGAGTGCACACGACGTAATTAAGACCATAATTTGCACCGTTCATTTTGCATTCATTTTTGGGGGTAACATATCACTCTCACACGGCGCGTCAAAGGTCACGTACGTCACTGACGCAGTCATACGTCAGGCAAAAGACGCCTCGTGTTCAATAGGCATGTGTGACCGGGGTCAAAGTGAAGTACTTACTGGCAGTATTCGTCGTAGACCATCCCGTACACATTGATTTCATCGCATGTGTCTAGGGCGAAGAGCATTGCATGCCATCCCGTGGTAAGCCATGTCTTTGCCTGAGTTCTGTGAGAGGGAAAGAAACAAATATAGAATTGACTGGAACCGATGGCCTTGTAATTCATTATTAAAAAAAAAACGCTTCTAATGCACAGATACCTCTCGACAAGTGTAGTAAATTCTCAGCGGTACTCTTTTACGTTCCGTTGTATATCTAAGCATTCTTCGTTCTAGATAAGTAAACGAGTTCCCTTTGGTAGTCCAATAACTCTTAAAAACAAAATATCGTTAAACGATAATCAACATGTTTTTGAGTATGTATGTTGTCAAAATGTTCGTTCTGAATGATAAGTAATATAAACAAAATGTAACAGAGATGGGCATGCACTGTTTACGTTTGTAGAATAAATGAGACCTCAGACGATGGTAACTATTTCAAATCGCGTTATTCTAAGAGTGTAGTACTTACCTTGTTATACCCGTTTCATTATGAAAAACCTCATTGTTATGTTGCATCATGGCCAGCGTGTGCATAAAGAACGTTACATTCCTGTACATCTGTGAGTAGTTGAGGGTCAGTCGGTACGCAGGGTTCTTGTAAATGTTCGTAGCATACAACCATGCAATCACTACATTTTCCGCCCTTGTCAGAGGATCCCTGAAGTGCACGTACTGAGTCCGTAACTTGTTCTGGAAGATTGTCCGAAAGTTAGAGTGTCCGACCACGCGGACAGTTGTTCGTCGGCCGACGTCTTTCTCGAAGCCTCGAATGGGGGCGTCGTTCATCCTGATCACACATTCTGCAGAGTCAATGTCTTTGCCTGCGGATTTGCCGAGGAGCTGGCCCGAGCTAGTTACCAGAGAGCACGTGTCGCAGTGTAGTAGGAATGGCTAGAAGAAAATAGAGCGAAAAGTAGTTATAAATATTGTTGTTTAAATAATCCCTGTAATTATTTGAATGAGGAACAGAGGAGGTCAGGATCACCGCTTTTTTTAAAGAAAAATCAATGACAGGATACAGGAAATTGGGTTTTGCCTTACTTTTGTTGTCATTTTACCTAAAATACGATTACATCTATTGATACGACCAATAGATCCGTTTTAGGATTAATGACTAAAAACAAACATGGCATAATACCCAACTTACCGTATGGTCAGGTACAGAGACTGGTACCAGCAACTTTTGCCTGCTTTTCTCCAGTGTCTCGTTCCTCTCTCTATGCGACCGTCGGACCAGGGTCGGGCTGTATACGTAACAACGGGGATGGTTGCATTGCGGGACGCGAGAATTGAGCTGGAAACTACCACGTGACAGGGCCCCCTGCTTCTCAGCGTAGTAGAAGTAGGCGAAGCAGATGATGAAGGAGTAGAAGGTAGCGAGTATCAGCATCCCGCAAGGCCCCTGTGTTACCGAAGAGGACAACAAAAATGGCTTTGATAATGGTGTGTAGAAAACGTGATAATGTTCAAATATAATGCACTTTCCTCAATAGCTACTTTGAAATGGGGACCTAGTGACGAGTTATGCCATTAACCTGTTATTAATTAATGAACTACAATACTTGGAATCAAGTCTGCATACATTATTGGTTTCTATGTAGGGCAAGCATTGGGGCGAGCTTTCAGGTTGTCATGAACAACCTTTGTTTATAGAACTATGCATACAATTTAAATATGTTAGTAAATCTGTCTATTGCGTTTGTTTTAGATACAGCACTATTATCCGCATTCTACTAAAATTAAGTTAAACCCGACCCTCTGTCTATGAGCGCCCTTTTCAAAGAAAAGCTTGGACCTCTGACTAACTTCCTTTGAAAAACCCGATTTTGAACAAAATCATATGCCCAGTGTCGGGTTTTAAACTTTGGTATAATACGGGCCTGTGTGGTCGACATTGTTGGCGAGGATGGTATTATGGTATTATCCATGAGTACGATAGTTCCTCCGTTTGGGGGTTTTGTGCAAAGTAATGAAAAGAAAGGAAGAGATAAATGGAGTATATTTGTGTAATATGAGAGCATGTGCGGGCGCTGTGTGTGTGTTTTTTTAAATACATTTTTTATGTACACATTCGTCAATCTACGGAAAGTGCTGTTTATTTTTAAATCCGGAAGCATTAATGGAAATAGGACAATTCCACCCAAGCACAATAAGCTCAAGTCTTGGTAAGTAGGTCAAGTGAAAGAATCTTTCAACAAACGCATTAAAAAAATACTGCAAATGGATACGGTGCTTATTTTAAACTGAACCCTCCAAAGAAACAAAATACAAAAATAAAGAAGAAGGAGAAGAGGAGGTGAGAGAGGGAGAAAGAGAGAGGGATAACATGGAAGAATTCCAAGAATGAGAGAGAGAGAGAGAAAGAGAGATGGATTGAGAGACTAAGGAGAGATGAGGAACAGACACAGGTGAAAGAGGTAGATAGAGAGAGAGAAACAGAGAGAGCGAGAGAGAGAGAGAGAGAGGGGGGGGGGAAATGTGTGTATGAGTTGAGGGAAGGGGCGGATGGTGGTGAATTGGGAGAAGAAAAAAAAGTAGTTGGTGATATTCAGCGTTCGATGACGACTGTTCGTTTGCTCTCTTTACAATGAAGTCAGTTATTGGGCGCCATCTATTGATAATCGAAATCCATTTACATGCCCCGCTGGAAGAAGAAGAGGGCAAACTCGATTTCAAGTGTGCTGATAAAGATTCAGCACAAATAAAAGTTGGCTGGTTAATACCCCCTCCCCCCTTCCATTCTCTGTCATTGAATGAAACTTTATTGCAGTTTGGTGTTTGTTTTTAAATATGAAACATGTAGAATTACTAATGCTCTACTGCGCTTAAGTATCATATTATTACCGCAGCTGTAGCTGAGCTTCCATACTATTTCGCTAAAGTATGTTGAAGATAAAATACAGTATATTGGGTGTATGGAATTGCATTGTGAAAATAACTTTCCGAAAGTTTTTGGGAGAAGTTTAAAATGTATTACATTAAAATAATTGTATTTTTTGAGTCTTTACAATCATTGGCATTAATTGACCCATTCCATAAAGATTAACAAGCACAACACATAGTTATTGGAACATGAGACGACACAATTAATGTGGCATGGAAAGGTAGTCCAAATTTTCTTTAAACTATTATTTTGTTGTAATATTTTTAATATGAGGGCATTTCAGGAGCAATCTTTTTCGCCGAGACTTCCTCTATGCCTTAGTCACACCTTTGAGTATTTGGCTTGCGTATTGCTGCGTTTCTTTGGCAAGCCGTTTTAACATTTATTCCTATTTCTTGATATCAAGAAATTAATTCTAGATATCAAGAATTCATTTATTCCTATTTCTTGATATCAAAAACACGAATTTTTGATATCAAGAATTCGAATTCTTGATATCAAGAAATAGGAATATATGTTAAAACGGCTTGCCATAGAAACGCAGCAATACGCAAGCCAAATACGCAAAGGTGTGACTAAGGCATTAGTTGTCGTAAATTAATTACTCACAACGCTTCTTCCCGTGATGGGGTTGCGTAGACACATGGTGCGTTGATGTGCGCAACACGGCTACGCTTACAAATTCCTTTCATTCATGTGAGTGACGTCACTTGGCTGCCTCGCCTAGAAGCAATAATTTCAGCCGACAGATTACATCGAAATCCTTGTCAAGGTTGCACCGGTGGTCGACAAGGAGAACGCTGGTCTACCATATCATCTTCATTATCGTCGAGTTCATGAAGGAAGGGGGAAGGATGACTGGTGATCAAAGCGGTGACGAAAGTCTGTTTGAAATACAAAAGCAGGTTGTATGTTTGTGTTTATAGTTAAAGGAGACGTTGTGTAGGCCTACTGGTAAGGAAGCCGCAGTTCTAATTTCTGAACGAATCTGTTATCCTGAATGGTTGATTATCACATAAATAGGAATTATGGGGTTCTATGAGGCTTTGAAATAATCAGGATTCTTTATTACAAATGAAAACCACGCACACGAAATGAATAAACAAATCGCCGAACACACATATCTCTACATGGGGCTACACTGTCAGATATGCGAATAAATTAGATTGGTCTATGTACAGTACTGTTGTAAACCACTTCAAGGGTAACCCTATACCCATGTAGCACTGCTTATTCTTCAAAAATGGAATAATAAAATCTCTAGAAAACTCAAAGTTTGTCTTTAATTTTGGACTGCTTCGTTTTAGCTTCGAAGGGGATGAGCCACTGTGCGCATGACCACCGGGGGAAGTAAGGTACTGAGAATGAGAAGGGGAAAAAAGATAGACAAAATGAAAGAAAGGAAGGACAAAAAGAAAAGGAAGAAAGAAAAGGGGGAAAGAGCACTACTTCCCCCCCCCCCAAAAAAAATACATTTTAATGTGTGACGCAAATAAGGTAAAGTAGGCCTACTACTAAAGATTAATGCACATTCTAAGTATAATGATGCAGAATTATGCTTTTATTTTTGGTAAATACTGACGAAAATGTCCAGAACATAAAAATGGTAGATGTGGGATCAATGAGTTAGTTCAGAATTTGATAAGACTTCAGTAATTGTGTCCTTTGGCAAATAATTATCAAATCATTTCATGTTTTCCCTAAAGGTGGATTTCGACAGGATGAAAGGAATGTATTAACAAAGCTTCGCATGACATCTATGTATAGAAAATGCCTATAGGACAAGTCACACATCGATGTCGGGGCTTGTATCATATTTCTTTCAAAATATAACGCCTGTATAACTGTAGACAGTGCTATATGAAACAACAAATAGGTGTTCCATCTCCGACATACATTTCCCCCGAATGCATATGAAACACGAGCGAAATGTAAATTAATTGCATGTTACATTGAAAATGTTTCTACTGATTATGCAAATTTTTTCAAAATTATAATCTTCCCTTCATAATGATCTTGTGCTTGGCGATACACCCCTCTGGAATGTCATCTCTTTGGTGGATACTGATTAATTCGTTCAAAGGTAAAATTGTTAAACATAACCAAATAGTCGCGCGAAGTTGATGCATCAATGATCTAAAATGTCAGTGTTTCAAGATCTCTCTCTCTCTCTATCTCTCTTTCTCTCTATCTCGCCCTCTTGCTCTCATCCAGCAATTTGAGTTCATATTGCGCTCTAATCTACCTTCTAAATCCTAAGCACGATCGATTGACCACGTAGCGTCAATATCACCCGCATGGAAAATCCAAATACAGCATGCCGTTGGAAGCAAGCAAAGTATGCCTAGGTCCAATGACGTAGCGAGAGTCCAGTCATTGAGGGGCACTAGTATCTTGGGGATGGGGGTGAGGGTTGTCTACTTTCGGAAAATAAAATGAGCAATAACAAGGCTAATGATTGATGGAAAAGGGGCGGGAGGGGTTCTGTTGTCTTCTTTCATTAAACTATATTTGCCACTGTTAAATAGGTACCCGGTAGGATGCAAACAATTGGCAGATTATGTGCGCTTGTAAAATGGCGCCTGGCCGGAATATTCCCCAGGGAGCGGAGCTCGAGCCCTATCATGTGCGGATTAGCAGTAAAATCTAAATTATAATGACACAGGTACTAATTACATTGTAAAGCGCTAAATAGAAACGTAGCATTATGCGCTTTGCAAATTTGAACATTTATTATCACTTATTCTTTCCTCGTGTTCTCTCCTCTCTTTCTTCATTTTTTGACATGGGTGGGGTGGGGGGGGGAGCACACGCCCCCGGCATCCCTTATCTTCACCACTGCATAGGCCAACATGAGACGAGAGAATGGAGGCGCGCTGACTGGGGAGGGTATTCTCTGATCCAGTGAGGTGTTTGCTGTGTGACGTCATTTCCAAAATCGCTCCCTCATCATCATTCTCTTCGAAATGTCATTCCAAGTTCTATGCTTACAGACCCTGTTCCTCTCGACCGACTTACGCGTTGAATAATAGTTCCATCATGGACCCTATAGTTACATTGAGGTACATGTGAATTTAAGCACATTTCATGTACGCCTCGTCGACGAATTTGATGTGCATCGAACCGGTACAAAACAAACATCCCGAGGGGTACAAAATTGACCCTTTCAGAATTCAATTCTTGTACGTCGCATCCCTAAAGGTGCATATGGGGACCCCTGAGGATCCCTTTGCACCCTACAGCAGGACTCTGGTCTGTATACAAATTTACAGATTTGAAGCGCATTTTTTGTTTCAAATTTGCAATGTCTCAGACGTATGCTGCTGTTTTCGGGAATAGATGTCAAGCTTTACCTATAAATATGTCATGTATTCAAGTGTACTTATGTATCCTAACAAATTCATCGCTCACCATTCCTTAGTTTGCCAGAGCGGGTTATGTTATAAATGGCGTCACTGCTCCTTGAATACCGTAATAGCGTACATTGTTAAGATGACGTTAATTGTATCGTTGATTGTGATGGGGAAATTCATTTCTAAAATGCGAAATCCTTGCTGCTGACGCACACTGCCTTCAGACCGGGAGTCAAGTGTCTGATTTCGGAAGCCTACCTATCAAGCCATCGATGAAGCTGTGTGGCGCTCATTGCTAATACACCATTGAGCAAACTAGCAAGGGCAAAATGCCCAAGGGGGAATCGGGAAGAATCAGTGCATAGGAGATGAACGAGTCATTGCTCCTTCAGTAAACTTATACGAGACCTTGATCAAAATGAGGTGCCTTTTCCATCTCTTTTCTCCATGAATCGCATCCTATTCGAACTTTATATCTTCCATTGGAAGGTTTAAAGATAAAAAGAACTGATCCCTAGCCCTATCTTTAAACACAGGAAGTACAGAAAGTTAATCAAATCCTAGTTAACGATATGCATACACTGAACGGCACCTCTGCATATGTTACCTGTCTTAATTTTAATCATATTAGTTGGAGGGATGTTATTTTTAGATTAATCATCTCTCTCTCTCTCTCTCTCTCATACTCTCTATCTCTCCATTGACTCTCAACAAATACCTTTAGAAGGACAGCTTGGCAACAAAATAATTTTTTTCTTCAAATCAACTCAGCACCTTATTTGCACATGGGTAATCTAAAATGTGTGTAGATATAATATCATTAAATTGACACTCTGTTTGTGTTTCTCTTCTTTTTGCCTTTTTCAAAATATGCTATAGAGCTTCTTTTCTCCTTCTATGCCATTTACTAGCAGTTTATACATGTAGTTCCTCTTTTGACTATGCTTTAATTCTTGTTCTCTCTTTTCACTGCCTTTTCGCCGACTTTTTTGTTTGTCACTTTCTCTCTGTCGGTCTGTTGTGCGGCATAAATGCTTTTTTATTCGTATAAGCTTTATTTCTTGTTCTCTCTTTTTGTCGGCTTGTCCGTCCGTCTTTTCTCTCTGTCCACCAATATGCTCTCTTCGTTCCCTCTTTTTCTTTCTCCTCATGTTACTTCTTCTGAATCTTTCTCTCTGTCGTTGCCCTCTGCATAGCATTGTTGCCAGGAGCAGGGAGGTTGTTCCCGCCTGTTTCCGGCAACCAAAAACAACTTCATGTCAATAATATCGTGACTTTCACGACACGTCCGTGATACTGAGCTTCCTCTCGTTCACATCCTCGGGGCTCCAACCCCGTTTCCCGCCTTGTGCCATGGCTCCTTTTTCTGTTTTCATACCGTCTGGCATTCCAAATTCTTCTCACTGATTTATATCCCGTTCATAGTAAATTTGAAAACATACATGTACAAGTATACACCTATACATATACTTCACAAACACCAACATCCCCATTACCCGGGCACTCCCTCTCCCCCTCACACGCATATATATATATATATATATATATAAGTATATTTAAGTGTAGGGAAATGATTTAAACAACAGCTTTGGCAACTCTCGCGGAAAAATAAATAATTGCAATGCAAAGGGAAACGAGAAAACAATGGTTGCCTAGCTTAAATCAAAGTTCCCCATTGCTTTTTTCCCTTTTGTATTTGTTAAATGCGGAAGAAAATGAGAGAATAAAGGTTGCAAAGCACAAATCAAAGTTCCTCTGTCCTCCGTTTCCAAATTTTGCAAAAGTTGAAAAAAAGTCTCCGCCGGTAACATACCTGTCTGCATATGTTTTTTGTTTGGTTGTGATGGTATTGTGTAATATCCTTCTGAAGTTCGTAAAGGCATGCCTCTTTATAACCTTCATTCAACAGATCTATTTTTTTGTTAGTCAACCTGACAATCCTTGTTTTCAGTCATTCTTTCGGTTATGAGTACATTCCAGAAGTCACCGCGAAGGCACGTTTATCGTCCTTTTAAACATTCTGATTGGCTTATAGAAATCTCTCTGCTTCTCATGTCATCTTTCTTTCCCATTCCTTTCTTTCACTTCACTCTCTAATTCTCAGAGGTTTTAAATTAACAAAAGTTACGTTTATTCAGGTAGATGATGGTTGCTCTTTGGTTTTGCTTGGTGTTTCTTTGATTATTTTGAATGTTACAAAAGCACTTCCTAGTGGTAAAAATAGACAACCGTATCCTCACCAAGTGAGCTTATTACATTGGAATAACAACCAACATTCGGTACATCCTTCACACATGAAATCAATGAACCGACCACCATCCACCTGAATAAACTCAACCCTTCTTGATCTTTCAAATGAAATTGTGGCACACACACATAGATCCTCAAGTCCGCATCCCCTGCCCAAAAGAGCACGCAAGATTTAGCAAATGAATTGAGCAGGCGTCATTCGCAGAGTTCAACGTGCAGCGCGCATTTTTCATTTACTACACAGTGAGATGTTACAGTCTGGTCGCCGACTCCATGGAGGCGCCAAAAATACTCCCGTTATCTGGTTGGTTGGTCTTCAATCTTAATACAAAAGCAAATCGAGAGCATCTCCACTTCCTTCAAGATCATAATTCTACCCTGGTCAAGTCTTTGTCTTTCTTAATGGTGCAGTCATAAAATCGCATGACATTACCCTTTCCAAAGACCCTTCCCGAGTGTCACTTAAAAACCTTCGGGCAAGAGGAAGCATTCAATTTATACGCCAGCGGATATGCGTATCACGGTATTAGGTTAGGCGAAATGCAACCAATTTCCTTTCTATACCAGAGGAACAAGCTTATATTGAACCAGAGTGGGTAATTCATTACATGAACATGACGATTTATTTGTAACGGGATTGAAATATATCATGCTTTAGTAACAGAATGAGAAAGAAAAGAGATGGAAATGAGAGCGAGAGAGAGAGAGAGAGAGAGGGGGAGAGAGAGAGTGTGAGAGAGAGAGAGAGGGGGGGAGGGGGAGAAAGGGGGATGGTATTAGTGTATTAATGTGCATTTGGGGAAAGTTATTGGTATTTGTTTTGTTCGAAAAGAATGATTGAAGACTAAGAAGATTTATAGAATGGACTTTAAATATTAAAACAAAATGGATCTAGTTCCTGAGTTAAGAATTATTCGTAAGCCCTCGTTTCTTCGTTGGAAATATAAAGAACGATTTGGTTAATAGTAGTTCTGGTTTGCGAATACTGAAAACCTGCCATTCTCGTTCCAGGTGATGATTCTTTTATTTCGTATTTTTCGAAATTTTCCCATTTGCATTTCAGAAACTTATTTATGGAGATTCACCATATTTATGTGCGTTTAAAAGAATGCGCATAGATCGACGTGCGGTGCTTACCTATGTGAGGTACACGTATGTTCATGGGAAGAAGACTGTGCTCTTCAGTTGTGTACATGTGGGTCTCGGTGTGTGTGCGCGTGCGTGCTGAGGAGCGTGTATGGGACACGTCTGGTGTGTGTATGTTGCTTCAGTGTGTAATTACACGTAGACATGATGGTGTAAATTTTTAAAGACCCAATGAATTTGTGATTGGCTGCAAGTCATTCACCCGTGTAAATAAAATAACCGGAAAATCGAGTTGTAAATAAAAACCCATCGGATAACTTATTCAATGGATATCAAGTATTTATGTTTGCGAAGACTGTCGCACAACATTTTTAATGGCTTGACGTTTGTGAATATTCCACAAATTGAGGTCTGGTGGTCTGCCAAATATACGATCGTCAATCCTTTTAGTCTGATAGACCGACTCTATTTACTTCCGGCTTTCAAGCAAAATGAGAAAACTCGAAAAATTACAAGAAGGTATGAATAATGATCGGCAAATAGCAAAGTTAGTAGAGTCAAGTAAGAAAAACAAATCAGTGGAACGTCAATGTACCCTAAAGCATTTGATAGCGGTATTGACATTTTCATAATAGGTACAAAGTGACGCGATGAAATATCACAGGGGTAGCGTGGCGTGGGGCTAGTAGTTGAGGGGACACTGCTGCATCAGGAGAGGGAGGACGGCGGTTTACATTAGTGAATGAAATACAAGAAAAAGCCTTAAAGGGGTACTCTATTTAATCTGCAGTTTTTAAAGAAGGTACAGAAATTTCATTATCCACCCATTTTTTTTGTAATCATACACGCACCCTTAGTAAAATTTTGGAAATATGTTTTTATACAACCCCATGTATAAAACAAATCTATTCCGTCATCAATAACTAAGAAAATGAAAATGAAAATTAATGAAGTTTTCTGTACAGAGAAAATTGTAGAGGAGCTTGCAAGTTACGTCACAGTGTTGCAAATTTGTGTTTGATTGATCGTAACTTCAAAAATTCATAATCAATTTTTTTTTTAATTGATCGGATTTTGCCCAATTTTTTACTGAACTGTTTCTTCCATGTTTCTGCTTCTATTAAGACCAACTTGATATCAGGGTGGACTTCCCCTTAAAGTTCGATTGGGGAATATAGTATTATCTTCTTTTCACTTTACCCTAAACTTTTTTTTTCTCTTTCTCTACCCTCCCCCTCCCCTGCTCTCCTTTCCTTTTTGTTGGGCCTGCTGTATAACTTTAATACGAAGTCTAAGCTTAGGATGTTCTAACGAAAACTAGCTAGAATTATGATTGAAAAACCAAATGAAACCGCGATTCATGCATGGGAGTTGGGAATATTAGGTCGATTATCTCACATTTCTTCGCTGGTAACTCTTAATCAGCCTGTGTATAATTTTACCTCGGTCCTTTGATAGACATAATTTATTTGTAGTCTAGAACATTCAACCTAAGATACCATTTGATTCTATGATTCACGCCTGTGTAACAAAGCGTCTTTTGAATTGCGTCAATACATGAGCCAATTAACCCAGAGAAGGCAATTAGCACACACGCTGATTAATTAAACGCATTAGTAGGCACTGTTTTACACAGTTCGTTTTGCAATAACTCTCTGTGCAGTGTTACTCTCACACGTTGAGTCAAACCGCAAGCATGCGCACAGTCCTGCGTCAGCAGGATGGCGCTTCTTGTGCGATGAGCATCAGAATTTGTTTTTCGCCATCATCCTACCTCAAGATTACCTTTAGGCGTAATTGACTTTGAGGGATGAGGGTTGGTAAGGGTGATGGATGTGAAGGTGGTCATGGTAGTCTGTCTTCATTTCGATCTCCTTAGGAAGAGCCTCAAGATAAAAACTTCAGTCACACCGTCAAACCGACTCCTCGCTGAGACCAAACCGATCGATTTTGTTCCATTCGGTGGTAATGTAATATTTCATTCGCTCTGGTATCGGTGTGGTGTCGGTCTCGTTGGTGTGGAAGGGGTGTTAAGATGGAGTATTGCATCTCCATCTGGTCTCCCGTGAACCTCGTAAGTTCATTATGTTCATGGTTATTATATCGAGCCTATTCCCATCTGATTAGTACTCCGTCTATGACATGGTGATCCTTGTTTTTGCCCTTTCTAATAACAATAACACACTTCATCAATCATATCAATGCTATCATGACCATGGACGAACTTGAGGTGTAAAGGCTCTTGTGAGATATCGCGACGTGATACAGAAATTTAAAAAAAATATATATATAAATTGGAAAACTAGTACGAAGTTGCAATTTTCTTTCTGGTTCGATGCAGACTGTATGTTCATAATAAGAAGGGGCATTAACTCTGTTATAAAGTATAGGTTTTAACGAACTTCTGACTCCAAACAGACGACATTTTTTTTTATTAAGTTACATGCTTCAACGATTATTTCTTAGTAAGATGATATTCTTCGACCTTATAGAATTAACCATTATTTATTTTATAATAATATTCCGCTTTTATATAGCGCTTAATACAACGACGCTTTACAGATATATTAGTACGTAACCCCGTTCATCGGATTCAGGTTTGCCCGCACACAATGTATGCACATGCTCCACTCCCTGGGGAGAATTTCAAGCCAGGTGTCATTTCACAGACGCTCACATACTGAGAAAACTACACTCTTTCGCATCCTACCGGGCACCCATTTAACACCTGGGTGGAGAGTGGCAAATGTAGACTAACGTCTTGCCAAAGGACGTTAGAGCCGGCCTGGGATTTGAACCCCGTACCTTGTGATCTGCAGTCGGACTACTTATCCACTAGACCACAACACCTCTTTATGATGTAGGAAAGGGAAAAAGTAACCTACTTACCCTCAAATTATCTGTTTTGATAACAGGCTGCTCTTCTGTTCCCTTGAGAAACTCAACTTCCCGATATCTGGTGCATTTCAAAATCTGAAAATAATAACAAACAATAAAAAAATACATTATGGTGAAATTGCCTTCAATGTTGATAAATGGCGTGAGATTTCAAAGAGCCTTCTGAACAAAAGTGGGGAAGACTCGTATGTGATGAAGAAATATATTAGAGATTCCTTCAGGTTTATTTGACTATGTATTCATTTCACCAGCCCTTTTCCATTATTACTTGCAAAGGTAGAAATTCGAATAAACGGGGAGCAAATTCATAAACATGATATGCCCATAAGTGTATGAGCATGCATGCTAATTATACGAGTGTTATTAATCTTATTAACCATGGCAGATATGTAGATGGCATTAAACCGTATGCATTATTATGTTGTTAAAATAAAATGACCTGACATTATTTTATTTGATGACAAATTTTACCTGGAACTTTATTTATAATCTCTAAATTCCACAAATTTGTTGTCTGGTTTTGGATCCATAATGTATGATTCTCATTCGTTTCAATTCACTTTCAGTGCATACGTATTTAGATTACGGCACATAGTTACTCCCAATGCTTCCTGTTTGTATTACAGACCCGGAGGCTAGAATGTGTATAGGTGGATTTGCATCGGAAGGCAGGGTTGGCCGACCCTAAGAAGATTCATTAGGATCTCCCATCCCAGAGTATCATTAGACGTAATGGCCTACAATTAGGCCCTAATAATGTCTGCTATGGGCGACTGAGGGTTCACGGAGCTGCTAGTGCCTTCGTTTTACGCTCTGTACTTTTTCGTCCATTAGTCGCGTGCCAGCCGATCGGCTATGCCTTTCACCACCTCAGGCTTAGGTGGTGTTATTATGTGGGTTTTGCGACGGGAAGGAAAATATGCCCTCGCAAACGAGGCACCAATTTCATTGCGTCATTATTACCTGCGCTAATTAAGCTAAGCCATTGAAGGTAATGCACGTTGCACACAAGGCTTTAATTTCATACATATCAAATTACATTTCAGCGATACAACATGTACAACATATAACACAATTTTTGCAGGTGTACACAATATAATAATAATAACAGTTGACATTAAAACAAAATGTAACTGATAACACACTGCAAAGATTTATTCATTAAGAAATCTGCAGAAAATTATTATTATTGCATTATCACTTGTGTTAACAGATTCGTTGAGGTCCATGAGCCCATTTATTTATTTATTTATTTATTTCTGATATTTATACAGGGTGGCACATATTACCAATTTGGTGGTCTTCCATGAGGCCCTGTTTGGTAAGTAACAAATAACAAGTAACTCAGCGTTATGTTTGCGCTTTTCATTTTTGCATACACTTTTTTGTCCTGTACGTACAATTTTACTTTCAAATGGCGACTCAGAGGCTAAACGTCAGTTGCTGACGCAGTCCAGCGTCACACCTCATGTCCAACGGGCATGGGGTAACTGTAGCACCGTGAAAGTATGATCTGCTGGTCGGCATCAGACGTGGGAAGATAGAGGGTTACGCAGTGAATAAATGCTTTCAGACATTATTTTTGATGGTTCGTGAATAAAGACGATTCTCGAGAAACCATCATTGGATCGATAAATGTTTCTTGTTTATCATCACATTTTGCATGACCGACGTTTCGTACAGTCAATTCGATTACTTTTATCTGAATATGGTAGCACAGTCGTCGTAACAAGAAGGCGAGATATAAGAAGAAACGTGACGTCATCAATACATGATAGTTCAAAGCTTTCTGGGATATATAGATATAAACGGGCCTTCTCTGAAAACATTACAATATTCGGCTTCTTCTGATTCAGAAAACACCCTTTTTTTCTTTGCTCCATCATGTTGACTTTAGGCATGCACTTTGGAGTAGGTGGTGTAGGCTGGTACTCACTGCTATACCTTTCCCCGAGATGAGTGCTTTCCTTTTGGGGACTGAATGTGCTCGCAGATCATGTTTCACTTAATGCATTTCAGATTCAAAGTATTGTATGGTCACACATCATGTCTGTTCAAGTCTCCCTTTACACCTCTCTCTGTCTCTGTTTCTCTGTCTCTCTCTCTCCCCACGGCCCCACCCCTCTCTATCTCTGTCTGTCTTACCAGTGCTTTTTCTCTCTCTCTTTGATGATCACTCTCTTTCTCCCTCATTCTCTTGCTGTATCCTCATTTCCCCTCACCTCTGATTCTCCAATTCTCTCCCTGACTATTTTACTTATTCTCTTATTCTCTTCTCCCCAATCGCTCTCACTGTATCTGCATCTCCGGACCTGATCCCCTGCTTCCCCCTCTCTCCCTCAGTATTTCCTTCTTTCCTTCTTCCTTTTTCTCTGTATCTGCATCTCCGCATCTCCCCTGCTTCTATCTCCTTTTCTCTATCTCTATCTCTCCCGTGGTATTACTCTCTCTCTCTCTCTCTCTTTATCTATCTCTCTCATCTCTTTCTCTAACACACGTTCTCATCTGACTCTCCATCATTAACACATTAACACGACATCGGCCCACATTTTCTTTCCTCGTCTCGCCTTTATTCTTCCTTCATTGAGAATCCAGTATCGAATTCAACATTCGATCCTACATTTGCTTCCCAATCTCTCCGTGCAGAGCTACAACTTAGAAGAACATTCAAACCAAGCTAATGCGTGCACTGCATTAGTAGGCGAACTCATGTTAAAGATTTAATGAAGAACGGCCATGGAAATGGCCAAAAGAAGAAACATGTCTGGACGAAAACAACACTCTGATAATTATAATGAAGGAGAGAACAGCCCCATCATCACATAAAAGCACCTAAAGTATCATCAGTGTGTTACCTATTGTAAACTTACTTATAATCACACAACCTAAGAGTCAACTGCAATAATACATATATACTTTTTCAAATTATCACAAATTATCATTAGATTTGATTCTGCTATTCTACCGATCTGCAAACGTCGTTACGCTTCTGACTCTTGTCAATCATTTTACTAGTAAATTCTGATACCTTCAATTAACATTTTACGGCAACACATTTTAACCATGTATTGTACATACATATCATATATGTATATAATACGTGTAAAAATAATCTATTCCTCAGAAAGGCTATAAAAAGATACCAATACTGAACTACACAGCGACATGCACTATCATTTCAGAGACCCATAGTCATTTGAATGAGTCCATGCCGGTACAAACAACCTATTTTACCTTTAACTTCGTTTATCTGAAGGAAACGAGTCCAGTAATGACGTGATCGTATACCCACGAACCGGGGGCGTAGCCGGAGGGAGATCTGGGGATGTGACACCCCCATTCATTATTTTTCTTGTCGAAAAGTCCGGACACGTCGGCAAGGCTTGGCGTCTCTTAGAGCTATGCTGGCTTAATTGAAAAATCTGAGGACTCTTCACTTCTTATTTCTCGTTTCTTCTTCCTATCTCATTTAGCAAAAAACAATGTTTTACCCTTTCTGATTCATTAAAAATGCAAGGAACTTTTGTTTCTTGATTTCTAGTTTTTTTTATTCTAAAGTTTTTCGACTGACATGTCGGACAATTTTGTTAAGCCCCCCACGATGTTAAAGATGGAAAATGGTCGAGCTACGACTCTGGTGCGAACGGGTGTCGACAAAAGCACCTTCAGCCCTCGTCAAATTTCATCACGCGTCATGAGCCAGTCGACAGCTCAATTCAAGATTCTTTACTTCAACAGCTGCTCCCGACTGTACTTATTGATCAAAGAAAATGATAAAGGAGCTCTTTTTCCGAGACAAGGTAAGATTCGATGTGAGCTGAAACCCATCAATTGCAATCCAGCAAGCACAAAATCGCAAATCTTACATCCTTCGTAGAAGAGATAAAAATCAATGTAATGTCTACTTGTAAGGTGACAAATGATGATAGATTCATATTCTCTTGTTAGCCTGGTTTTATTTGGCTTTTTTCTTCTTCTTCTTTTGCGTCAAGGAGCATCAATCAGTGCCATTAAGAGAGATATGGTGGATTCATGTTTCACAGACGGTCTTTAAACAAATCTACATATGGATGCAAGGAATATCGTTAATGTGCATCCAACATGACAGCCGATGATAGCCACCGCTCGAATCACAGAAATGGAAACTTGTTTACTACAAAGTTGTGGCAATAACCAATGGAAATGGCCCCTGGAAGAACAAAACTTGTCAAATATATCGTGCAGTGTAGATTCCCTTTCACTGCTAAAATCTTTCATGTTTGGTTGCATTGATCAAAATATATATTTCAGACATGTTCTGAGAGAAAATCATGACCTGTGCAATTATCGGAAAATATTATCAATATGACACATCTGAGACTTGGACTGAAATGATTTATTCTATTTGTCGCATAAGTCATGAAATGGACGCCAAGTCCTCCATTAATTTCAATAGACTCATTTTTTTCTCTCTCATATATTTGTCGTTTAGTTTCTCTATGAATCTTTTCCCTCTTACTTTCATTTTCTCCATTCTAATAATGATAGTTCTCTGGGCTTTCTTGTATCGTGATAGTCTATTTGGCTTCCTTTCGTTGTTATCGCTCTGCTGAGAGCCCTTTGAATATATTTTACTTTGGTTTGAAAAACATGGGAATAACCAAGGGAATAAATCAAATCATATTCGCCTCTTCTTTTTCAAAGGGCTTATAAGAGCCGTTAGCTTCTGGATGCATAATGAGATGAGATTACTACAACCTTTCGAGGTCACCGTCGTCTACTGGGATCATCCTCATCAACGAAGAGGGTAACGAGAAAGTGTCCCAGCGAAAGTTGCTGATTGTGAAGAAGGTTTACTCGAGATATCTTCAAGGATTTGGTTTCATCTTAAAGAGAAAAGCCGAG
Organism: Mesocentrotus franciscanus; assembly: GCA_037976565.1. NCBI lineage: Eukaryota > Metazoa > Echinodermata > Echinoidea > Camarodonta > Strongylocentrotidae > Mesocentrotus > Mesocentrotus franciscanus. The sequence goes on along the minus strand of CP137674.1, from coordinate 22,679,851 downwards.
TTCTGCTCGTGCGATTACATTGTAAAAGAAGCTGTCTGGAAGCCATTGGAAAGGTTGATTGTGTGGAACATAAGGACTGATGTATACTGTGAAGGTTTGTAACGATCCAAATGAATAAAAATTTACTCAATCCTACTTAAAGTCAATAATACTCCACGCAGAAATGCGTATATGGGACTACACACACATGCGCGTGAAAGTTTGGTCCAAACTGCACAGCTATTTCGCGTCCTACTTTTAGAATACTAGGCAATGTGAAGAACAAACCTATTTCAGGTGGCCTTTCTACTTTACTCTATTATTCTACAGTGACATTCAAAGAATGAGAAAGTTTATAGATAATACTTGTCAATCTTTACCAGAACGTAACCGTCTCTTTAAACCAAGAGAAGATAAGCACCTGAAATGCACAGGGGGAGACGTGAAAGACCTGAACTGCGGTCAACGACACTCCAGTAATCCGCGATTGCGTTTCTCTCCATCTTCTTCCATTTTCACCTTTTATCTTTCATATTTTATGACATTATTCAAGGAGCCTGATTGCAGATGCTTAAGTGTCATCAAGATTCCTGGGCACAATGCTCGTTACCAGATTCCATCTATTCATACTCGCGAGGGATAAATAAAAATGACAAGTGATTAGATAGGCATTATATTTCATCCCATGAAAATCACTCACAGTGTATAATCAAAACATTCTCCCCTTGTTGGTAAACTCTGTTTCATCTCATTTATATAATCCGAAAAGAATGATCATGAAGGAATGAAATATCGAATATTAAAATGATAAACCTGTGTCTCAAGGTTCATTTCATTATCGCCGCAACGGGCTCCAAGCTATAAGCGACACAGATACATAAATAGATAACTGCTTAAGATATTGCGGTAAAAGAGGGGAAAGGGAGACAGAAAGAGAGAGATTGAGAGAGAGAGAAATCCCTGATATAACAACGAAATAAAAATGCTTTGAAACCACATACAGATTTTTGCCACATGATTTATTGTGTTCGTACATTTAGAACAACCCGTGGTCTTAATTTTTGTATTACTTCACGTTCAGTGAAATCGAAGAAGAATACGTATGTAGAAATTATCAAACACACATATATATATCTTTTATAGGATCGTACTATGAGATTGTAGAATCTAAAAGCAATTTTTGTATAACTTGCGAATTTCTCAGATAAGGGGCGGGGTAAAGAAAGTTAGAGAAAGGAATAAGCGTCAAGAGAGAGGGGAGGGTGATAAGAGAGATCGAGAAGAAAGAAATGTCGATAGACAGTGAGAGAGAGAAGAAGCAGTATGAAGAGAGACAGAGGGAAAGGGGGAGGGAGTGAAATGTAGAGAGAGATGTTAACGACATGAGAGGGAAAGGGAGAGAGAGAGAGAGAGCACAAAAGAAATAGGCAGAGTGCAAGACGAACAGATATTAGGGTGAGAGAGAGAGAGGAAGAGAGAGATGAAATGTGTGAAAACACAATGGTAGCATTTTCCTGTTTCTCTCCCCCTTGATATACAATCACACCACATAGACGGAAATTACAATTCTGAGAACAAATCGTGTGTTCTAGATTTGAAGAACATACATGTACTCCCCCTTGTCAATGCTTGCTCTCGAAGCCGTCCGGATTTTCTATGAACTGCCTTGCTTTTTCAAGCACCAATGCATTGTTCAAGCCTTGGGCTATGACGCGAAAGCAATCTTAAGAATTATCGACAATAGTATATCAGACGAACAACGGAACAATATTTCTGGAAATATATATTTTTTGATCATTTTCATAGCCATTTATTCTACCGCTCTAACGTTGACGCACGAAAGATGAAATCAAAGAGGAAACAAATCGCTGTGAAGGCGCTAGACGACAGGCATTTTTGGGTGGAAACCCACCTAAAGGCATGAGGAAAGGGAAAAAACTGTTGTTTTACTTAAGTGTTAGACAGTACTTACTACTTAGAAAGGATTTTGACGACATTGTGACAAAACTGACTTTGGTTGATCTTTAAAGGTTAAACTGACTGTGTACCAACCAAATTTCAGCAAACAATATCCTTCATTCTTTTTTCATTGTTTAGTTTTCAGGTTTGATACAGGCTTAGAATTTTCATTCTGGTACGTATCAGAAACTTAAATGCTTAAAAATCTTTGCATATTAAATTTTTTAAGGAACAGTTTAAAGTTTTCATAGTGGAGTGGTTTAATCAGTGACTTTAAAGGCAGTGTCTCCCTTTTGCAGCCAACATCAAATTATGTAGAACTATGCAGGAATTATAATATGTCACGCATGTCCTATTTGTGAAACTTAAACAATAGCAGTGTCCTAGTATTCAAATTATGCAAGGAAACCCGTTTACTTTTTAGACTTCACTGTCAGAGACTATAATTGAGTGAGCGACTGACTTCTTTTTTTCTTTGGTAATAACATACATACAATGAGCTGTAAAGGATACATAAACATTTGTCTACATCAATAACCCACTTCTTGCAATGGCCAAAATTAAACTGATTGAATCTTTGCGCAGCACAAAACGTACGACCATTCGGTACAATGGTCTGAAAATCAGACTATTACTTACTGACTTGGTACCACTTAAGTCGATTCGACAACTAACGGTCGTTATTTTCCCACATAAAGGTATTTTCAAGCCCTTTTGTATAGAGGGAAGTTCTAGATTAGTATTATCTTTCAAATGCCGTTGTAATTTAACCTTTTCATTTTTTGGCCTGCAAACGGGACAAAGTACCTCTAAAGGATGCAGAATTCGTTACAGTACTCGTGTCCTCTAGCAAGGCATTGTTTCTCTCTCCACCGGATGTTAGATGGATGCTAAGTATCAAAGATGCGACAGTCAGTACGTTTGGATAAGAATGTACGCCTCTGTAGAATGGCAAGAGGATAAATGCTCCCAATTGGAGTGGAGAATATGGAAATTTAATCTTGAGTTCCTTTATTTAATTCTAATCAAAGACGGGAGTCAAAAATATTCTGCATCCAAGTCATGAAATTTTTGTTATTAATCACTGAATGACGTCATAATAGCCTTCGTTTGATAAAATTAGTCACGTAGGCCTAAGAAACTGACATTATCGGTCTACTGGGATGCCGCGAATCAGGGTTGCATTTAGTTAGTATACGATCTGTTTTACTTTAGTGTTAGAACCACTGCATTTTTGTCTCAATACAACTGATGACAACAACTATATTTAACATCACATCAATACTTTATCATGGTTGTTGCGGTAGTAGGAAACAAATTATCAAATAGTGTTCTTTCTTTTTCCCCTTTCGTCAAAAACTGACACATCACTTCTGCAGTTGCAGTACTCCTTACCCGTCAAGATGTATGAATACAAAAGCGTATCGGAGGGGAATCCATTTGTCATTGAGGTACCTTTTCCTCATCATCATTGAAAAATATGATATCGGATTCAGAATGGCAGCTCGACGAGGGAGATGGAGGTGGTAAGATGATACAGGCCAAATTTGTGCTGCTAGCGCTTTGCCTTTTTAGCATCGTGTAAAGGGACACTTCAGAGTGCTATTCGAGCTTTCGATGACGGTGGACTTAACCCTTCGAATACCGGGATTAGTGCCTCCTGGCGTTTTGATAAAATTTTCCCGAAGTTTGCCAACTGTCAAGCTCGAACTACCTCCATGAAAGCTGATAATATTCATGCTTTGTATATCTCGGGTCAAAGTTGCTCCATTTGCAGACGTCATAGCCGCATGCCGGAACCGTCACTGGACTTCTATCTTTACCGGCGTACAGCGCGTTCCAGATTTGGATAAATCCCAAGATGAAATGAGCAGCGACAAGAACGCTTCATTTGTATTCTATTTGTGTCATCGGAGACATTTTAGGCGACACATTATAAATCAAAGTGAACGTGGCCCCGATACGCGTTTCCTAGACTCACTCATCTGGTTCAAAAGGCTAGAGAGGGATAAAAATTGCATTATTCCTCTGACGGCCGGGCCAGAGTGACGTGCGCGAGGGTGCGCATGCGTGCGTGCGTGTGTGAGAGAGAGAGAGAGGGAGAAAGAGCGGGGGATGTGTGTGTGCAGCAAAATGTGTGAGTGCGTTTTCTGGTGGACTTTTTTTTCAAAATGATTCCAAAGATTCATTTAATCTTTATTTCAATGGCATAAGGAATTTCCCCAAGCACGGAAAAGAAAAAGGAAGTAAGTATCAAAAAGTGTTTTTTAGAAAATGGCGCAGTACAACACGTTCTAAGGTTATTTGCTTTTTTCCCCTTTTGTCTTGTTCACCAAAGTAGTTCATGTACTTAGAACTTTCATTAAACTGCAAACAGACATGGGAATTACCTACATTATCTGATTTCATAATCCCGAAGTGAGAGTGAAACAAAGGATCCTTTGCGACCAAATATGATTAAAATGACAATGCGATTTAATGTATTCATCTTTTAAAACTGATTCCATAAGATACATGTAGTTCTTTTTGGTTTAGGTTAATATGTTAATGAAGAAACTGCATTTAACCACTTATTGAGCATTTATTTACACTGTCCACACTGTATACGTTGTCCTATATTGAGACCGTGCTGTTCTACATTAAGACCGTGTTGTCCTATATTGAGACCGTGCTGTCCTATATCGAGACCGTGTTGTTCTATATTAAGACCGTGTTGTCCTATATTGAGACCGTGTTGTTCTATACTGAGACCGTGCTGTCCTATATTGAGACCGAGACCGTGAATCTCGCAGGTGGTATTGGTTTCTTGCTATTTTGTATGACCATCATTTTCAATGTACCTGCCTAATTTCTAATCATATGAACAACTTCTTTTGATGTTTGAACTTAAATTTTAAACATTTTCCCATTCATTCATTCATTCATGCAGTCATGTATTTTCCCTCGTGTGTGCAACATTCTGTCACACCCATACACTCAGCAAGAACTGCTTTCCAGTCCATATTTTTCACATCGAATTTGCTGTAAAAAACCCGTAAGGGTGAACTGAATTTTTAGTACTTAATACATCCTTAAAAGCTTCCTTCCGTGTAATTTCTTGCTGTAAAATAATCTTGACATGGATTACTGTATGAGAAGCACGCCACTCTAAGGCCAGCCCCTCGTCATCTGGGTTATTTGTATTTTGTCAAGGAACTTCGCAAGGGAAGATTAATGTACTGCGATTCTGGAAAAGTGCTTAAAAGCTACCATCCATCATTATGCTGCCGATATTTTTCCACACCGTTCAGCAAAATGGAAGAAGCGGGCTCTTTATGTAAAGGTTACCTTGTTTTGTTGGGGTCTTAAAGTGCTATGTCTTTGTACTTTTCTAGTTCAATTTTTCAATTTTTTTCATGGGCGTTTCCGTCCTGTTAGAAATGCTCGTGTGTGGTTTAAAGTATGAGTCTGGACATGATCTCCGACAATGTTATGTCGCCGGCACGCACAGCTACGTTCCAACACGATAAATCATGAGCTATGGAGCTCCATCCTGCCTCCGTAGAATTAGGGTCTCCGACAATGTTATGATCCTCGCAAACTTTGCTATATAACGAGCTACTACGCTTATGCCTGTCTCCTAGGCAAAGTGTCTATCCTTTTTTTTTAAAACCAAGTCAGGAGTAGTGCGATTGATCAGTGGAAAGAAAGAAACAGCGGAACGTATCAATACCTATTCAACTATCAGCAAAACATAGGATGTTTACAAACGGAGAATTTAACGCAGTTTTATTGAAAGAAGGGCAAAGCTCACTTCACTTGGCAACTAGATATGCAGAACTCGTACCAGATCTTGTTCTAACATCGTAAATAATGGTGTCATAAGCATACGCGTCACCTATGCAAATGTTCTGTATTTTTTTAGCCGAAATACAGCATAACTGTATCTTTTGTTTTAAAATGTATAATGTTCTCTACTCAGGACCATTTTCAGACACCAAGGCAGCAGTGTCGAACGCCATGGGCAGTTCTGCAAGAAATGCCACATCTGTAGCCTCCAGTCCTGAATAATGAAAATCGTCCAAGACGTTGCAGTCCTATGACCTTGATAAACAATGAACATCATCTCGATAAAACTCCTTACCGATTCCGTTCAATCGTCCCGGTAATTTATACATGTACATGAATTAGCATGATTAGTGGAGGGGGTCGCATGTTCTGCATGCAACCCTCGTAGTGGTGACGTCAGGACGGCCCACTGACTTGATTATATAGACATGTTTACGATGATGAACGCTGTTATTTCAATTAACTTGTTTGAAGGCCATGCACAGTAATGTCAATAATTAAGGACGGAGTGCAGAGCCTAGTTCATCTTCTGGAAACAGCAACTTCTAGAAAACCATGTGATGTGTAAAGGTGACATAAGCTACAAATAAAGGCATAATGATTGTCGGGGTTATATTGTTAATCAAAGCTGCGGCATATGAAGGACTTTTCACTTAATTTCAGTACTACAACTTTAGGAGAAAAGTCGTTAAGCTTTTGTGATTTTCTCGCTAATAATGACTTTCATCAACTCAAATTAATAAAACCTGACAGGTTTTTTTAGAGGGATCACCAAATGTATCCATTAGCTTTAAAGAAAAAGGGACGCACGATGTCATTGGTTGATAGGATAGAGTGCAACGGTAGGCTGTAACGTAATTGCCTATTCATCTTTGCATCCACTAGGGGAAAAACAAACAAGGTTTACTAATGCCTAGCCTTATATCTTAAATCGTGACCGTCAATCGTGTAGATGGTTGCCTGTGAAAGCACGAAGAAGAAGAAGGAGGAGCAAGAAGATCAGAAGGAGGAAGAGAAGAAGAGGGATATAAAGAAGAACACGAAGAAGAAAGAGAGGGAGAAAACGAAAAAAACAATAAGGAGGAGGAGAAGAACAACAAGAAGAAGAAGAAAACAGCTTTCATTATGTTTTAGAGGTCGAAATAATCCTGAATGGAATTATGCTGTTATTTGAGATACAGGAGCCATATACTTAAGGCAATTAAAAACATATATTCATGTTTAGCGTCCCCGCCCGCTTCCTTTTTGGGGGCCGTCTGCCCCTTTTTTTTTTATCTTAATGACAAAAACATGAAAAACATACTGCTAAAATGGTCTTTTTCTGAATTAAAAAAAAAACGACATAAATGCTGGCGGCCATCTTGAAAAATAGCCCGACTGGCTGCCCAGCCAGTCTGGGAAAATGTACGGAGCGGCCACTTTGAGAGAAAAAAAGAAGAAAAAAGGGCCTCCTCCTTCTTATTTTTCGAAAAGGCAGGACGCTAAACATGTGTGTTTTTTTTAATGGCCTAAACAAAACAATTAGCAACCAGAGCGTTACACATGTTTCATGTAACATACGAGTCGGCATTGAGAACAATATAATATGCCTACAAAATTAATATGTCAGAAATCGAAATGACTGTGATAAAAAAGACAGTAACGGAATGAGGCACTCATGTCTTGGTCTAATAATTAAAGAGAAGTCATTACATCTCACAGAACATGTCGATGCTACTTCAAAAACATCTCATGAGAAGGCACTTCCAGTCTAATATACCAATTACAAAAGCCATACGGCATCATTTATGATTATGTTGCTGTTTAGGAAACATGAAAAAATTAACATTGTCTGCACTTAGCGGCAAGCCTTATCTTTATCAAATCCAACTTTCCACGAACAGGCGGAATGCACTTTTCACAAAGTCGCTATTTTGTTTACTTCAAAATAGCTCAACGTTATTACCAAGTCAACTCCTCCGCAACGCAGCGTCAGGCAAAGGAATGTCTATACATACCCTAATACAGCAAATGATATGATGTTATGATATGATATGATGAAGGGTTGCTTCATTTAGGACCAAAAATATTGACATACGATTTTTAAAAATGAGAAATACACCCGACTACTGCTTTGAGAACATGATTACTGGTTCCAATTTTACAATGTGATGATGATTTCATTATTCATCTGTATATCATATTCATGACGTAGAGATGAACGGCAAGTCTACCCACACATTCCACGATCGCCAAAAGTAGAAATCTTATCGAATTTCTAATATTGTCATGATCTCTCTCGGCCCTGTTGACATTGTTATCAAACAATCGATGTGAGAAGCGGAAGAAATTGAGACTCGGAGGAGGAGCCCTGTAAATATGGCCAGGCACGTGCGGAGAATATACGTGAACACACATCCAGTCGAACGGAAGGATTTCATTAATTTTACATGTACTTTGATTTTATTCCGTGGTCTACGGCTCATTTCCGTCTGAAGCCGTGCAGTACGTTTCTCTTACGTGGGTTTTCTACGCACAATTGAATTCGTTAACGATAATATCGAAGATGTTCATGTAAGACTTCGCATATGATAAGAAACTGAGTTACAATTGAAAAATGTCGAAATCTATTCAAAATGCCCTTTTCTGTTTTCAGTTGAATACTGATTGTATTACTTGTAATGTCTAGTTGTTTTGAATAATCATCGCTGTGTGTACTGCAAATTTCAAGTGTTTATGCAAAATCGCTAGGCGGGTGATAGATATCACATTTTTTATCCTGCAATACATTCACTGATTTTCAGCATGATACCACCAGTAATGATAATAATTATATTTGCTTATATAGCGCCTAACACTTACTTTATCAGAAGTCTCTAAGCGCTCTACAATAATGCAGCATAATTACCCTGGCTTTAGCAGTGCACATTTCAAGGAATAAATTCCTACCAGGTCCCCATTTACTTCACCTGGGTGGAGTGTGACATCAATGTCTTCCCAAAGGACATTAGTGCCGCGGCGGGACTCGAACCGCGGACCTTGTGATCGACAGTCCGGCGACGTATCTACTCGACCACGACACCTCTACACCAGTAAATATGTACATGGTTGCCTTCATCGTGTAATAATGTATTTTGAAAAGATTATGTTTTGGAAAAGTCATCATCGGAGTCGGGTAATATCAACACTTATAGTAGGCTGGTTGCTTTGCATAACCTGATTACATTATCGAATTACGAGCTTTTTTTGGACAATAAGAAATATTAAAAGCAATCCAAAGCATTTTGAGGTTATCTAAAGCGTTTCTGCTGGCACATCTATCCGTCTACGCCTAATTTTCTACCATGATTGTTTTTATCACATTATTTCCCCTCCCCCACAGGACCCCTTCATCCTGGACCTCAGTCTATGGAAATCCGAGTTAGCTGATATGGGGTTTCCACCCATGAGAGGAGAAAACAAATGAATGAATTAACAAATTCTCCCATTATCTTGCGTAAATATTACTTACTGACAACCCATGTTTGTCAGACGGTATTTGGTTGGTATTTCTTACTTTATATCTTTTCGATTCCCAAGCATCTCTTTCGCATCATCTCTGCCTCCTTTGTTGGTGTATTACCCCCTCTTGAATACTCCCCCCCCCCAAATCCATGTCCTCACCAGTCTATAGCTGTATTGATCTGCACATTATGTTTGCCAAGGAGACTCGACCTTCCTTCTGCACTTCTCCAGGTTTCACCCCATCTATCTCCATCTCTCCCTCATCCCTTTTTACTTCTTCACCTCGATCTCGTCTCCGTCTTGAACTATGCTTGCGGCGAGGTTATGGGCTCCGGACAAAGTCGGCGATCAAAATAATGGAGTAGATCTAATGAGGACAATCCTTCGTTTATGGCTAGCATTGTAAACGGAAATGCCAAATAACTACGACAAACCTTGCATTTAAGGGATACAGATATGCGCGCATTCCCACATCCACGCACACGCTCATAGATGTGCATTGTAACTCAGGACTCTCTTTCACGTTCTCGTATCTATAATGGTTTAGTTAAGTAAATGTCGCTTAATGTTAGAAAGTCATGGAATTCCTAATAGTTTAATGTGCTTTATTTTTAAGATCTCTCTCTCTCTCTTTCGATGCTAACTTTAAGTCAACAACACCGAAGGAACATGGGGGTGGGGGAGTGATCTACTATGTAGGAATTATAGTTTAACGATTTTCTTTTTAAAATTTGAACCCTGGCAGGAGATTAGGGTGTTGCAAAAACAAGCAGTTTCAAGTTTCATGTTTAAAGAACTATATATATATAGTCTATGGACAATTTTATTTAGTGCGTCATAGAAAAGAGATAACGAAAAAAAAAGAAGGAAAAAAATATGGAAGCATTGATAAGTGCTTTCTAAAAAGACGATGAGAGATAGTCTCGAAGGCTAACTAAGAATAGAGGAGCGTGTTTCTTTATGCCTCAGTTCTTCCATTAGTCCATAATAAATGTAGAGCTATCCTAAAGGTGTTTTTTCGGACAGTATCGCACGACTTAAAATGCTTTGAGGCTTGATGACACGTTACAATCATTGTAGGTTTAGGTGGTGTGTTGTTTACTTGGCTCGGGAAAATTTTCTAGACAGAATCGATGTAAATTCTTCTGTCTTGAAAGCTATTGCGATGTCCTAATCGAAAATTGGTACACTATACCGTATATTGATTTCCAGCGGTTGGGATATAGTCAAATCTAATAGTTCCCACCAGCGATTGCCGCATGGGGACCTGGCCTAGATCGATATTCCCTGAATCAGGGATATAGATTCCAATGATATTTGGGATTTTCCCATCAGTTTTCCCTACTGATGAGTGAACTAAGCATTACCATCTCCTTGTACATAATGTGTAAGTGATTAAGTTGTTTGTAACGAGTGTGGGTAAGACGTATCTAATAGCTTCCACCAGCGGTTTCTCAGTAGTGGGACCCGGCCCAGATCGATATAACTGATAGTAACTGGGATATATCAAAGAAGAGAATAGCAATGTTTATCACCAAAAGCATTTCACGTTGATAATAAGATTGCTGTTACGATGTTAAAGAATGACGTACTTATTCATAATGATGGAGAAGTCACATAAAATACTATTGCTGCAAAAAATATATAAATGTATTCCGTTTTACTATAAAATGATAGCGCTGATGATAAAAGCAACAAAAAAGTCAGCACCTCTTCGGATTGAAATTTATAGACACTTTTAATCGAAGAGACAGTTGTCTGCTGTACAGATAGTCGAGGAAGATATGCACCATCATCATCATACCATAAGGACTATTTATTTCGAATATAGTTGCCAGTGCTATTTGTATTGTTTCTTTGTCTTGTTTCATTTCCTTTTTCTTTTTTTCTTTCAGTCTTCATCTGCATAATTTCATATCTTAAGTAGATATGAAATTACTCTACGTAATAGTATACAGTTTGGATAAGAATAAATAAAGAAAAAAGGGACATGGACGTTAATTAAGATTAAGATTAATATATTGTAATGAATTTGTATCAATGTTTCCATGATGATTAAGAAAAAGACAGAGCTTTTATAGATAGCGACCTCTAAACGAGAACGTAATACGATGCATATTAAGTCCTTGATGGATATTGTACTTTTACCCTTTTCTGACCTTTTCTCACTCATTAGACTTAAAAGCAAATCGTATCTTATTTAAAACCACTTCAGTCTCCTCTTCAGTCTTTTTGTTTTGGTAGAATACGGTAAATCGACCATTTACTATTTGGTGTTAATATGAATGCAGCTTATTTATAGCTCATATTATAAATATATGAATATGACGTAAAGAGGAACCCCTTTAGTTGGTTTGAATTGTACTGCCCATCGCACACGAGGCATCACTTGCCTGACGTATGACTGCGCCAGTGACTGGTCTGGTTTTTAACGCTCCCCGTGAGCGGGTGAGGATAATTGCAATATGGACATTACAAAAAGTGCGCGGAATTATTGGCGTAAGGACTAATTGCCTTCATATGCTTGATTAGCACAGGTCAAGTGCAATCAAAGTGACACCTCGTGTTCAACGAGCATGAGATAACATCATTATCAATGATATGGAAAATTAAAATACAGTTTTACCTGGAATTATCCCTCCTGCTATAGTAAATAATAATGCAAATAACACACTACTATGGAAAGTGTTGTTTATAGTTTAGTCTATTATCATAGAGATGATATGTCATAATGCCGCATTATTTTCAATAATTCAGATTTCGTTTATAGTAAACCTCACACTATTAGTCTTGCAAGATAGTCTGTTATTTAAAAGGTTACCATCCGATATTATTTATTTTTTTAATACACAATATCTTTGTTTTCCCCTTCAACTCTTGACTGCCATTTCGTTTATTCATAATTGAAACTAGATGCCAGCTTCACCTTGGACTTTTAAACATGGTAGAGACTTGATTCGAGTTCTATCTGATGGTATTCGCTTTATTGATTTAACCTTTTCTTCATGTTTTGAGACGCTACATGCTACCATTTCGCGTTTTCTTGTTTCTTGATAGATTAGGTAGGTTACACTTTGTATACTAAAATCAACCTTCTCCTTTCTTTAAAGAAACATGCAGGAGCATCTATTAGTTAAAACTGAAGAGTAAATGAAAAAAAGTAAACCTTTTCCCTGCACACACATACACACACACACACCTAAATCAATCAAAAAGTACGAAAATAAAAAGAGAATTTTAATTTCAAGCTTTTGCCTCTTTTCTGATGGAGGCAACTTTGTGTCTTTGATACATCTCATTGAATTTTCCAACTTGCAATCATTCTTTTAATGGATTTATCGAGTGTCCTTTTAAAGCTATGTTGTATACTCAGTAGGCCTATATTCTTCCACAACAACCAACTCCCTATGACATATGCTAATTTACCTCCTCTATATTTCATCTAAGCAACACTTGACTTCGTGTTATCCTTGCACTTGGTTCTTTGTGACGATTGAGCAAGAGCTCTTTTGCCTATTTACCAACCTTGTTTCCTCGCAAGGTTATACACCGACGAAAATGTTTATTCAATCGTTATGATGTTCGCATCCCCTCACTCGACAGAGGCTAATTCGCCTAATGATGCGATCCCGCTTGCTCGCAAACATACTTCCATTATTCGTCTTTAGTGAGCAAGAAGGACGATAGCTCTGTACTACAGTATATGAGTAAAGTCCCTTCTGGCTCCAGATAGACGCCTTGTCGCTTTCTTGGTTTACTGCCCCATTACGCTAATATGCCTGATGGTGATCACGTGATTACAGCAAGTGAAAACGTCATCATTCTATCAGCTGCAAGGATTTCATGAGCAAAATTGATTTCTTTATCTCTAGTATTATGTTACGCTATCGTAAGCCCTAGGACTTCTTTTGGATAACAAAAACCATTATAGCATGCTCAATTCCAACTCCATTAATACGGAGTTCTGTCACGTACGCAGCTCATTGTCTGGCGGTCAAAAGCGCTTTTATGTTTTGCTCCACAGAATTTGTGGGTCACCAATTGTAATCTATTTCAAAGGGACCTGTAGAGCCAATAAATCATACAGCCTCTCATATGTACCAAACCCTTTCTGTATTTATTCGAATGATTATAGCACCATCTGCAGAATATTGCAGATGAGAATAGCAATATCCAACCTTAAATGAATCGGGCCCCGTATGCCAATAAATCGAAATTGATGTTTCATCCTGTCATCAGGCGGTGCAATACCATACGGATTTAAATACATTTTACATAACTCTAAGTTGTAATTCTCTCGAGTCTTTAGGGAATAAATCAATCCATCCTTTATTACTAAGTCGTATTGCGCATTACGGAAAATAAAAAAGAATATCTTTCCAAACCAATAGGAAACCTCCTTCCGTTTCTTGAAATTCATATGATTTCTGAAGGCGCTTAATGATCGACAATAACAGCCAATTTCCGTGCATTTATTCAACTTTAAGCAGGGCGTCCACATACCTTTTCCATTGCAGTGTTATCTTCACAGGCTTTACATGATAGAAGGATGGAAATCAAATAACAAGTATTTTCTCTTTATCTAGACGTCTCTGAAACGGGGCAGATTTGATCAAATTGTGTAAGTCCCACAAATGCCTAAGTTCTAGGGTAAAAACGAGTTGCCCTACGCACCGCCAAAGTATGGCACAATATAGGTAACGTAGCAAGCAGCCGCTGAAGAATTAATCCATCAATCAATGGGAAATTGGGCTGCCATACGGCTCAATCCAAGAGAGAGATCAGAGCTAAGATGCATTGCGGGGGCCCAAGGAGTAAAGCCAATGAGACATAGAAGTATTGCAGAGGAAACATAGGAGACTATAGACAAAATGACGTTGAGGAGTACCTCCGAGGAGATATGGGAGTGTAGCCAGAGAGACATGGAACAAACAACTTTGAAATTGCACTGCATGGATTTTGATTATGAGGCTAAGGTTATAGGAAAATTCAATTGAAGTGTATTTTGACCAAATCTCGTCGCATAGAACCAGACTGGAAAAGAATTCTTTAGAGAAGTAGATAAGAAATAAGTAGTTGTAGCACTTTTTTTTTTTTTTGTGTATGACAAAAAAAATTGCAAGTAATCACAGTATCAACATTTTTAATATAAAATTAAACAAAAGCGAATTCAGAAACTTATAAATACAGGCGGAATCTCGGGGGGGGGGTATACCTAGGCAACCAACGTGACGTACACGCACAACCTGCAAATACGGTGATTCTGTTTCTGTGCCTTCGAACAGGGGTTTACGCTGGCTTTATCCTATTGCAGATATGCCCCTGTATCTAAACTGGTTTATTGATTAATCAATCAATAGATAAATTTGTTTATTCATTCATTTATTTGTTTACTTAATTACTTAATATTTTTATTAGAGTTGGGGATTTATTAATGATTTTTAGACTCGCTGCGCGCCGACTGTTAAACTACTATGTAAAGGCTTAGTTCTCTTAAAGAAATGCATATTTCATAAAGTTTTGTCACAAGCATTTTAGCACAGGTATGTACTATTTTTGAGCAGTAGAACATTACTGTTATACATCTTAAGTTTGATTAAGTTGTCAGCACAAATTGATGATTTGAATTACAGACGACTGTTTCTTCCTTTACCACTGATCAAATTATCAATTGATTCGATATGCAGAACACCACCACGGCACATCCCTTCATTAGATAATGATTACAGTAAGAAAGATAATAATAATGTTATTTCACTTCTAAATATGAAAATCTGTGAATAACATTAGATGATTGAATTGCCATTAACACTTGGAATTATTTGGAAAATTTGATAAGAGATTAGAAGTGAAGGGATTCATTAATCAATAAATCAGTAACAGAATGCAATATATATATATATATATATCCTCATATTTTATGCCTTTCTTGAAAAAACGTAAATGTTATGTTAGGTAATGACAGACGATAATTGATTCAAATCAGCTTAAAATATTAGTATCTAATCAAAGCGTTTTAATAATAAGAGTAGAATTACTAGACATGAGGCTCGTTCAGGTACGAGGCGCTGAACCGCCACACAAAATAAAATAAACGTGATGTGATGTGAGATGAGGTGATGTGGTGATGTAATATAACGTGATGGTTTGTGGTAATATAACGTGGTGGTTGTGTGTTATGCTTTGATGTGATGGGGCGATGTGATGTAATGTGATGTTATATGAAGTGATGTGCTCTTCACTGCTGCCTGTGTATATAATCCATCTCAGATTAGGAAGGCACACGGTGTCAACCTGTGTCATATCCATAAGCTGGCTTTGGGATTATAATCTACGTACAGTTACTGTTAATTGTGACTTTTTCATAACATGGTACAGGATACTACCGTGTACCCATTGGCGAATCAGGTGAATTATCAGCACAGTAGTGAAACCGCCACTAGAATTCCAACCCAAATGGTATTGATTGGGAAGAGTGTTAGTAGACAGCTCTGAAAAATCTTTCTTCCGGCCGATGGTTTGAAGACTTCGAACTTATGTACAATTATACATCTTAAATTAACACGTACCCTTGTTTGAAATTGCACAATCATGCTGCAAACTGACCTACGGAAGTTTAGTTCTTGCATTTGTTACATTTCGATCGGCTCCAGAATACTTATATAGGCCTACTATAAAGTAAGACAAAATATTCACACTTCTCTCTAAGTTTTTAACATTCTAATTCCTATGATAATGGTGGGGTTAACAGTTATAGCCCGGTCGAAGAAGCTGTCATCCTTAAACAAGTTTTTTTCATTCAGTTAAATGGAAAGTATTATGTCATGAAAAGTTTCAGACTATTGTGCTGTAATAGGATTAAAGTGACTCAGTAACATTGCCTCAGATTCTGAAACCAAATTCTGTATTTACCTTATTCTGCAATTATAATTATAAACCTTTAGGTCAGTCAGGAATCCCATGACTTTTGCATGCCGATCGCCATTCTGATTATCAAGATATTTATGATTGGAAACAAAATTTCGTTTTTCGTTTACCTAACGGTTTTTATAATATTACAGTCTATTAGGGAAATTGAGTATGGTAAAACCGTTCACTCAAAGATTTTTACTTTTTTGAGGCACTTCATGATCATTTTGAAGCCCAATTTTGTTGGGGCTTCAATATCACACCATATCACAGGCACTGATAACACGTAGGGCCATGCATCTTGGATTTAACATTGTTAAACGATGCCTTAAAGTATCAACGACTACCAATCGCGAAATGCAATATTACCCGTTATACTGGTATTTCCTCTGCTTAACATTACTTTTCCTCGAAGAGAAATATCTTTCTTACAACTCATGCGCTTGCACGAAGTTTACTCTGTCATAAAAACTTAGCAGCGAAATTTCAGATAGTTGCTCTGCAGTATGCTAACCCTACTCGTTCCATAATAGGCCCACATGGTATTTCCTCTGCTTAATATGATTTGTTGTTCCTTCTCGTGAAAATGCATTTTAATACAACTCAAGCACCCGCAAGAAGACTGCTGTCATGAAAGGTAGCGCGTAGTTTCTCCTAGTCATACGCTCGGATTAACTTCACTTTGTCTACAAAATTAGTGCGAAAACAACGCATTTTTATTTAGTAAAATAGAAGTTTATTACGTCATTTAAAGTTAGCGCGAAATTTCAAACCGTTGTGCTGCAAGAAAATTAAACATCAGTGCTGATCAATCACGGATACGCAACAAAACCTGGGGGCGTTTCATGAAACAATTAGTCAGTGGTTTTCACCGACTAATATCATTTTCACCGACAATTTTATTGTCACCTATTTTCCAGGCCTCTGATTGGTCAAATTTAGTCAGTGCTGACAGTTGTCGGCAGACAAATGTTGATGAAACGCCCCTCCCCCCCTGTTTCCTAAAATACCTGCAAGATAATCATTTCCTCAGCTTACCTGATCATTGCTCATATTTTTTCCTCCCCTTCTGTAAGACCTTTAAATACATCTCAAGCACCCGCATGACTTTCGAGTCTCGGAGAGCACTGGGACATATTCAACGCGGTCAAGTAGCTCATTTTACAGGCGATATAAATCACTAGTACATGGAATGCTTTTATATGCGGAGGAAATTGGCAACCGAGAAAACGATAGTACTGGACAAATTTTGTCACAAGAGAGGGGTTGCCGCAAAAGTAAGGCTAAATCGTTATGTGGGAGACAAAATAATGATTTTGTGAGGTGATTATGATCCTTCACTTTTCGTACTGAGACAAGTTTTGTATCAAAATTGGTAATTTCATAAGTCACTGGTGTTCTAAATACATTCTCATACATCTTATTCCACAAGACGTATATGCCAAGCAATTTGTTAAATTAGATCATTAAATTTGTCTTTCCATCTCTGTCACATTCAGTTCAAGAATATTAAATTTGTCCTGATTGGTAAAATCATTTGCTTTATGAATTATTACCCTATTTGCGAAAGCGAGTTATCATGTAGATCAAATAATGTGGAGGAAACCACGTTGAATACCAATCTGCTTCCTACCCCCCCACCCACACACACACACACCATGCACACGCGCACCCACAATCATGCGCGCACACATTCACTTCAGGTCCCTTAAACAGAGCGGCCATGTAACGTCTCTGACGGAATGCATTAGAAGGAAAAAGAAGCATAAATAGAGAAACGGCGTACCGCAGTGGTTGAGGGAAATGGTTAAGTGAACGTCATTACGATGATTTATACGCTTCTCAGGAGATAGCAAGATGGGACTTAAGAATACAATGAAGCTATATACGAGAACTGGGTTAATGCAGGCTGCGGAATAACATTCCATTTTCTCTCGGGCCAACCACTTTACTGAGTTGCTCGGTGGTCCGTTCTTCATCTTCTTCCTTCATCGCCTGCCCTGGTTTGTTTTCAGGCGAGATGAAAGGATAAGCTTTCGATCTGCTCTTGCGTAGATTGTTATTTCTTCATTGGCGATTTAATCATGGGGAGTGTGATCAATAGGACGGCTTGGGGATACGGGCAAGGTTTGGTGTCTGCATAGGATTACACGTTATCACAGGTGCAGGGGACGAAGATGCCTTAGGATTTCCAGCCAACGACGGGGGGTAGCCGAAGCCGTGATAGATTATCTGCAGTAGGTATCTGAGAGACAGCAACTGAAGGGTAGTGGAGGGCATCATCATGCTGTCGCCTTGCCTCATTTAATACATGTTAATCATCTACCAATTATTGCATTACGAGATTGAACGGGAACCTTTGATCTGATCTTAAGCAAAAAATCAACATTTTCAGGTCATCCTATATATGTACAGATAATCCACCTCTGTATCGGTTGATCACTTCTTGTCAAAAAAGGAAAAAAAATAAGTTTTACAATTTAATCAATTTATATTTCTTTTCTCTCCACCCACCATATCGTCTGCTTCCCGCAAGAAGGTCCTTACTGCTATTTACAATATAGGTGTTATGGCCTTCTTACTGGCAGCCAGCGATATAACCTGTAAATAATTATGTGGGGTTAAAAGTGCCCAACAGGAGTTCAATATTGTGTGCACGACCAACTTTTGAACGAGCTCATGCCCAACTTGGGTAACGTTTGATCAATCACGATCACATTTTACTAAAATTTTTGCAAAGGCAGCACAAGTTGGCATGCCATTCCCTGTAAACTTGTCGAACATATTACTGTCCTCATATTGTGCAATCTTTAAAGGGGGTATCTCACTGAGCGGCGAATGCTTGCGAACGTAGCGAATTTGGGGTTTCGCCAGGGTTCCTAAAAGGTTGCAAAAAGTTCGTTAAAGGTTGCAAGAAATTTTTCAAACAGTTTTCATTGTCGCAAACAGTTTTTCTTTGCGAATTTATTTTTCCGCAAATAGTTGCAAGCGTTTGCAAAACAGTTGTAACTTGTAAGCCTTTGCAAGCGGTTGTAAGACGGTGTCGCTGAAGTCCTTTTTTATTCGCCAATGCTAGCGACCGCGTTACCATATGATTTCTATATAAAATCGGCCCATTGAGTTCCACGAGTTCGCAAAAGGTTCCAAACATTCACAAATAGTGGCAAAGGATTGGCAAATAGTTGCTAATCTTCGCAAAACTTGTCGCTAACATTTGCTGCCAGTCGCTAATAGTCGCCAACTGCCTTTCGTAAACACTTTCGCAAACATTCGCTCAAATGATGCTTATTGTTGCTATACATCGCTAAAAGTCGCTAAATGTCGCAGAGGCGAATCCTGATTTTCGCCGACATTCGTCAGAAAAGTTGGCGAATCTAAATTCGCAACGTTCGTAAGCATTCGCCACTCAGTGAGATACATCCTTACTCTACATTTCCAGTGTATATGCTAAATGTTGTATTGGAAAGGAAGAGTTCATTTTTTTCTAGATTATAACGCACCAGACGCCATTTCAACTAACTTGGCTCGTGGGTGAAAATGGCCGTCCAATGTTACATACTACATGTACATGCTTATTACCATGGTGATGTGCCTTAGAGTAATTTAAGTACCCAGTTCATATAAAGTGTCACACTCCATTTCGCTAGACGAATTTACCTCTTCTTTGTATGTATTATGAGGCTAAATCAGAGCCTTACTCGGGTTTGCAGCGAACGAAAGCAAACAAAGTTAATTTCCAAGACATAAATTGCACATTATTTCACTGGATCACACATTAGTTATGCTATGTACTATGTATGCGAGGAGGGTGAACAAGTACGTCTCTCAGGTTTTCAGAAAACGAAATAAAAGTTCCATTTCCCAGATAAATCCGCATTATTTGACAGTATTTTTGTTATTCTCTGTATTATCAGCCGAGGGTAAACGCAAACATTTCTCAGGTTTTCTTTACGAACGCAATAAGCATCTTCAGGTTTTCTTGGAGACAGTTGAACTCTGTATCAGCAAGTCCCTTCTGGGGACAGGGGAAATTCCCCTCTTACACTATCTGAACTGTTCACCTACTCCTTTCTTCTGCTTATAAAATTTATGTAAAGACGAATGCTCTAGTGGAAAACAGGGACTGTATCATGGGACGCGTCCTAAACTGTTCTTGATCACGTGGAAAATGTTATCAAGTCCGTCGTATATACTGCATGTTCACTGCCATCGCTCTTACAAGGTGAGCTTTCCAATGATTTATTTGATGACATGGTTTCATCTTATATCTAGGAGTTACTCATAAAATCTGAACCTGTAAGATATCTGGGGTCACTGAAGAAAGATCTGTATGTTGTACCTGTGGTCAAAGTAAAGGAAGTTTTGAGCATGCTTCCCCTGAGCTATGGAATAGTATCCCCCATTATGTAAGGCAAGCTTAGCCAATTCAACAATTCAAAACTTCTCTCAAAACATATTTACTTAATTGATATTTGCATTCATCAGTCAAAGACATTTTCCTTCAGCTTTTCTATGTTTCACTTCTTACTTTTTTCCTAAGCAACTTTTTCAAAAGTATAATGCGCTTCATAAGAACTGTTATTTGCAAGGTAGCAGCAAGACCAATCGTGGGAAAGATTTGGTGGGAAGGGGCATCACCTCTTAAAGTAGGGAAATACTTTTAGATCACCCAAACGAAATAAAGACAAAAAAAGAAGAAGCCCTTAGACTCCCTTTTTTCAATATGATTTTCTATTTTTTTTTTCTTCCAAGAACACTTTTGTACTTTGATCGAGACTCGAGCAGTAGGTCGAGATCAATTTTTTAGATATTAATATGATTAAACTGTATTTTTGATATCATTTCATTGTTTTAAAGGGATGAAAATATATTTTCTTGAATTTGTCTTCTCTAGACTTCAATGTGACAAAGATAACACAGTGAAAGAACATTTCCCAATTTAACAAGTATCATAGTCTGGCTTTCTCCACTTCGAAATTACATTGTATGTTAACCTGTCAAATGTCATCCGATGATCTTTTGCTATCCGAAATTTACTAAGCAAAGCAATTCATCCAATAAAACGCGAGCTTAGAATGATGCCAAGATATTTACCCCTTTCCTTTTTATTCCCAAACACTAAAAATGAAACTCTAACCGAATGCATTTAAAAAAACAACATTAGGTTATCACAGTATTTTCTTGCATTTTTTTGAATAAATACTGTGAGTCAAAGAAAACATTTTCATTGGGAAAAGTATATTTCTAGAAATTTCACAGACTGCATAATTCCAACAAGATTCACCTACGTGGTTGTCGTACCATGGTTGTAGTGCTTGCATCGCTGTTGGTGGTGGTAGCAGTATTGTCGGATGTCGTCGAAGTTGGGCCAACATATTATTGAAAACGGTAAGACTATAACAATTAGTTAATTAGTATCCACGTTTTGACAATAGTAGACAACGGATATCGGAATGAAAGAAAGAAATCTAATGCTTGTTACAAAATAAGGTTTAACATGACATGGACAAAAATTAGTAGCTTACCTTCCTGTTGCGTTTGTCGCCAATGCTTCCCAAAAGTGTTTTTTAAAGTCAAATAAATGCTTCCACAGGGCGATTTCACAACCTCCAAACATTCAAAATTGATTTGAAATGCTTCAGCTATACTTTTAAAATCCTTCCATCACAGTGAAGGTGATGACGTACAAAATTTAATGCACAAAAGCTTTTCTTTTACTCATCCAGACAAAAAGCAACATGTGTGATGGAGGGGAAGAGAGTGAGTGCGGTTGAAAAACACATTAAAAGTAGACATCCGAAGTCGGGAAATCTAAGCCCACATTATGCACCGCTGCACAAGAGCATTTTCTGCGTGCTGCTTGCGAGCCAACGACCCTTGAAAGTGAATACCGCAGAGAGTCAGACGGCGGGAACACTGCTCATTGCACGGCGTGCGCTTCAATACACCCTCCGCCGCCAGCACGCCGAGATACGGAGGCATATCGCACGTCGCTGTTTTATTTCGCGCCAAATCTAGAGTAGATTGCAACGTACTTTTTAATGAAAACTCGTAGTTGCGCTCCAGGCTCTTGATTTTTGTTGCATTGTCTATTTATTCAAGATTGTGACCAGATTATGAATATATAAATCACTAATTGTTGTATATCTCATGCAATTTTGGAAGTTAGTTAATACTCCTGGGGAGCGTACATTCCATTTGCTCTCTTGATTTTTTTAAATATTTTCTATTTTATGTCTATCAACATCTCAACCACATGGTAGCATTGTACAAGACTATCATCGGTTATATCATAATATTATATTGCAACGCATAATCTTCGCATAATAGTCAAGTCGTAAGAGAAATGAAGCAGACAAGAGAGAAAGGGGAAACGTATTAGGGAGTTAATAAATAAGTGAAAGCGAGGGCAAGGTTGGCGAGGAGAGATGGCTAGATAGAAAGCGAAAGAGGAGGGATATTACAGAGCGATGAATGGAAAGCGTAAGTGAGAAATTACAGAAAGAGAGAATGGGTAGAGAGATAGTAGAGAGGGGTATCATAAAGAGCAAGCAGAGAGATGAGGGAATTTAGCCTTACAAGCAAGAATTAAATAATATGAAATATAATGACATAACTAATTTTCTTAAATGAATAACTGAACAACTAAAGAGGGGGAAAAATGAAGGGAGGTCCAGACCCCATAACTCCTCCTACTTAGATCCAGTATTATTACGTTTTTGGATACTTTTCGGTTTAATAAAGTAGTCTAAAGAGAAATAGATTAACAGCGTGTATGAACAGGAAAAATTGTTTTGTGAAGATTTTTGTTGTAAAGATTGAGAAATATCCAACGTCCTACAAAATTATCCTTAAAATATTTACAAAAGCTATTCCGATGTCATTATAATTGTTTGCACTGACACTTTTGCATCGACCACTTTTTAAGAATCTATTTGAAAATGAGATGCTAGAAAATGGTTGAATTTGCGCGTTCTTCATGTATTATGTACGCCACGGGCGCTAGTCGTGCTAACAATAAGTGGGCTAACAAGAAAATGCATTTCTCTGACTTAATCATCACTAAATGGTGTAGCGTTTGTCCCATATTTGCATGCAAATTGTCAGATGAAAATGGAGAAGGGAACTAATTGAGCAGAGCTGTTTATTTGTAGGTACTATTTCCAAGCTTTTCATGTGATCAAAAGCGTCTCAAAGATTGCTCAAAAATATTTCTTCTGAAAAAAATTCAAAACAATAAAGACCATCGCATCTTGCAATGGAAAACTTATGAGCTAGGTAATGACGGGTTTGGTCGAGTTTTCAAAAAAGAAGAAAGACGGGCTCATTTTGAAGACAGGTAGGAGTAGATTGGAAATATTCAGTTACCAGCGTTACTAAAACTATTCTGCTATTACTAATAATTAAAAAAATAATTATAATAATGATTATGATAATAGTTGCAATTCATAAAGCGCTTTGAGATGCCATCTATGAAACTGTGTTAGAGTTCAATTCAGTGGCATCAGTATTCAAATTCTTGCACATTTATAGAAAGTACAGTATGTTCATCATGCTTATGCATTTTTCATGCAATATCTATCAATCCAATTTATAACGGTCTCAGGTCGAATGACAAGCAGTTTGAGAATCAATAGAAATACGAGAGATTTTATTTTTATTTCATAAAGAACAGCAAAATGGGTGTATACACACGAGCAATGCGTTAAAACGACAAAGTTTACAGCAGATGGAGTGACTAGAAAAAATCCTAGTGCTTCCAATTTCGTTGCAACAGAATCGCATTTCACAGTCTTGAATGATGAAGATAATTACCAAACTAAATTGGAGATTAAATCTGAACAATTAACCATTTTGAATCAAGAGAATATTCTGAAAAAGCAGCCTGATTTGTTAGTTGTGCACAAATTAATCTGTCTTACCTTTCACGCTATGTGTTCACTCGACCTCGCTAATATAGATACAAAATGTCCTCTGCTTGTTACCTGCAATGAATAGAGAGATTGATTTCATTTTTTAAATGTGTAAATTGGCATTTGACACAACCCTTTCACGCATGCATGGCGAGATGGACAAATACACTTTTGCCCATGATGTTGCAATAATTTGTCTTTACCTCTTTTCTTGAAATGATTGTGACAATATGGTTTATTCTTGACAGATGTAGTTTCTATATTCTCAGAACTTTATTAATTATCGATCAATCTATAGAGTCATAGAGATGAGATGTTCCAAAAACATAACTTCATATATATAAACAAAAAAGATACCAGATTGTCATAATCGTTACATGAAAAGAGGTAAGAAAAACATCCCAAATTTATGGGCAACAGTAAACAATGTGTAATGACCAGCAGACCTTGATATATTAGATTATGATCATTAGTTCAATTGTTTTATTTCAGAATGTAAGAAAAGAAACTGTTGAAAAAAAATATATATTGATGGTGATATGGGAATTCTATTCTAACCGCAGTCCGAAATACTCTTAATCACGCATCATGATTATGCGAGTAAATTTCAAATTAAATATCAATAATTGACACTACCCTTAACATTGATTTCTTAAACATTAGGAACATACTCTTCAACGTGTATTTTTGAAATGTTGTGTATTTCCTTTAAGCAACCGAAAGCTATTTTGGGTAAAATTGAAGAAAAAAGAGCGTACACTAAATAATGATAAACCAGCTCCTAAACCACTATTTCCTCTACAGCAGCAATTGATTGCACATAAGGGACATGAAATTCAATTCTGTGCCTTTCACTGCGGCAAAGGAAGATTTACTCCAATCAATCGTAAAGGATTTTCACACGCACATATAATATTAATGAACAATCGTGACTAGCGGCAATGAGTGATATTTTGTGAATGAAAAATACAAAAAAATCAACATGCTGAAAGAGTTTGCTGCAAAGACATTTCGTTCATAACTTATCAAAGCACTGTATACTCATGATATTGATTTCCATTATTCTAATCAGGTAGCATACTAGCACTCTCCAATGGCTATTATATTTTAGAATAAAAAGGCAAGGGGCTTCGCGAGATATGGCGAGAAGGTATTAAAACGTACAGTATATAGCACAAATCGTCAACACTATCCAAAAATCTAACTAAGAACAGATAAAATGAAGAAGAATGTCTAGATTATATTTTTGTTTTTGCAATGGGTGATACGAATCAGTGTCATTGAGAAAGAGAGAGAGGGAGGCAGAGGGACAGAGACAGATAGACAGAGACAGACAGAGACAGAGAGAGATAGAGAGAGACAGAGATGGGGACATATAGAATTACAGATAGATAGATAAATGGACAGATAGAGAAAGAGAGAGAGAGAGGGGTATCAACGTGGCGTAGTTTGATAATAAAGCCCCCCACCCCGTGAAAATTTGTTAATTATACAGTACAACTAATTAAATCGAAGAACTCGAAATATTCCTGGTTTCCACAAAAAATTGCCTTGAGTCACAATTTCGGATAAACCTCGCACTGTCCCAACACTATCTCTCTTGAGCTTCTAGGGGTTTTGCAATTTGGAAACAGTGTAGGAGCATAAAAAGCAATATTTAATCAATGATGTCTATCCGGTTTCTCTAAGAAATGAATTATCACAAAGAAAGCAAGACGAAAATCAAATGCCTCGGGGAAATTCACTTTTCGTCTAATGGTTTCGAATCCAATTGAGAGTTAGTTTATATTTTGCGGAGCTAGAGCAAATGGAAGCCATGATAAGATAACGACTTTTTTTTATTTGTGGAAAAGAGAATACAGAAGTGTTTACACAAAATAAGGCTGTTAAAAATCCAACTCGGTTGAAGAATATTCCGCCAAAGGCTGAAAGTGTACTTAACGATAACTTAACTGCATCAAGAAGAAGAAGTGTTCGAATAGATAAAATATATAATCGAGCCATTTTAGACTCCAGATGGAGAAAAAAAAGTTGTTAATGAAAAGTTCTTTCCTGACGCATTTGTCTGTTGTAAAAAAAAATGTTCGATAGCATTCTACAGCCAGTATTTTTGCCGTCATTGTACAAACATTAAATAATATCGCTCTCAAATTGAAAAGTTAGAACTTTCTCATATGACTAATTTTAGAGATGTAGGTGAACATTCAAGAATTCTTATCAATATCTAGATAAACATAACAATTATCATAGACTAATACAGTCAAACCTGCTTTAGTGACCACCTGTCTACAAAGATCACCTGTCTACAAAGACCACATTTTGTGTTTCCCTTTAAAAATGATTTCTCTTTGAAACATGTACTAAAGGAACCTGTACATAAAGACCACCTGCCTATAAAGACCACTTTTCTTGTCTCCCTTGGGTGGTCTTTATAGACAGGTTTCACTGTATATAAATCAATAATTACCCCTCCCCCTTCCTTTCATAGGAGGGTGTACATATTTTTGTGGACGTCAATTAAATAACTAGGGTACGAGTCGGTTGCAAAATGTTGTTGTATTTTAATTACAGGAAGGCTTGACACTGATAAAACATTAAGTGTGATTTTTAAGTAAAGTACATATCAGTGGGTTTTATACCATTGTGAATTCAGTTCACTATGTTATGCACTCATGAGACCGTCAACACAACCAGACAAAAAATGTATCCGATATTTAAAACAGTCTATAGTCTGTATAGACTCAATCATGTCTGTATTGGATACCCCCTCCCCTCAAAAGAAAAGAAGAAAGCACTTGAATTTCAAAATGGCGGAGGCGACGCGTTGTGACAAAACTGCCCATTTAGTATAGCACTTTATACGCTCAAGTTACAAACTCTTGGCGGGCTGAAGTGGATGCCTCCATATCACGTGTCATGATGGTCTTCCAGTCTCCTTTCCGGGGTTTTCCATGTGAACAGTTGAGGGGAGGTTATCTCAAAGTTAAGTCGACCCAGGCAATAAGAGATTAATGATAATGATAATATACCATACTTGTGTAACACATATCACGAAAAAGGAAAAAAACAGAGGAGAGTGAGATACGCTGAACATACCTCCGTAAGTCAACAATTAGCATTGGAAATGGGTTTTAAAAAGAAACGTTTTAAGACGTGTTTTAAAGTTGTTGGTGTTTAAACAATATCACAACTTGTTTTGTATAATTATTCTGGCAAACTTTTCCAAAGCTCTGCTGATACAACCTGAAAAGCGTGACCTGTGGAATCTGCATTTATTTGAGGGTTAGTAAGGAGATCCTTTTTGGAAACTCTGAGGTTTATGTAAGGTATACCAATTGGGTAAGTGGTTCAGTCAAATACGTATCAATCTTGAAAAAGAGATAGATATTAATTTTTTACTCAAAATCAATTCGCAAACTTAAATCGATTTAATTATAACGATTGTATATTGGTCTATTTATAAAATGATTATTTTTCAGAATGATTATGGGTATGAAAATAGAGATATGACTTTGATATATTTATTTAAGAGAGAAATGACTCACAGACTAAAAAAAATGAACATTTGAGAGGACAAAATAAGAAATTTTCTGCAAATTTGCTTAGTTATATTTAAACATATATTATGTGTATTATTGATGTTCCATTGTTTTGCTAAATTATTTGTGAAATTATGTTATTGTTTGAATATTGAATAAACACCTCATTAGAGGCAAAAAGAAAAAAAATGATCATCGCGAAGACTTTTGAGAAATCAACCTGTCGCAATTTCAGTAGCTTTGTCCATCACCTTTAGAAATATGCGAGCTTGACAATGAAAATTTCCATCAACTTTTGAGATGTGCGAACTTGACAATGACAATTTAACGCATTCTGATGGGATATGCAAATGGGGCATTGAACTTGCTCTTGAATTAAAGATCTCGAAAGTCTTGGCGATCGTGTTCAATGGACTCCTGGGGGTGTTTCACAAAGATCCTAAGTCGAACTTAACTCTAAGTTGGACTTTAACATTATGGAGAGCCATTTGTAGCCTTCAAATAAAATATATTCAAAAGCAAAAATTCAAGTATGTAGACTTCTCATAAATTCAACATCAAGAACATGAAATCTTCTTGATATTAACTTCGATTTTTTTTGTGTAGATATTATGTCACCACCAAGCACATCACTGAAAAATAAAGTCAATGTTATCAATGAAATGACAAGAGAGACATGGATGTTTCATGTTTAAAGACAATAAGTGTACTCTAGTAGGCGGCTGTCGATGCCACAACTCAAAGAACTGATCGTGAAATTCACCGACTGACAGTTTAATAGGCCGTATTACATGCTTGAACAAGTCGAATAGGAGCCCCCATTTACACAGTGGTCCAAACCAAACATGTCATGGACGTTGCGATGGAACATGTCTTGAAACTGGCAAACCACTGAGGTAACATTGATATGTCAAGATGGGCTGTGTATTTAGTTGGCAGTCGATAAACAGCTCTGCTGCTATAGGAGGCATGGGACCCATGCTCCCCCTCCACAAATGGCATAAAACAGAAAAGAAAGGGGAGGGAGAAAGAAAAAAGAGGAAAATGAGAATCAGATGATACGACCCCTTTCCATAAACTCTCTCCACTCCACCTTGATCTTTTTTAAATTTCGTTCACTGAGTAAGACCTTTGCCCCCCACGCATCAGTGCCCCCTCTTTAGGTGGCTGAGCCAACGCTACCCCGCTGTCTATGTACGTTATCACACCGGGGTGGCAAGTAATGTGGCCTCCTGGAATGCATCCAGGCGAAAATCGGGGTCGTCAAAGAGCCTCATTATCGCACTCACTCTCAAATACGTTTATTTTCACACCAGAAGCAGCATGGTTGATCTTGGGAAGAGTTTGCTCTAGCGGTGGCCCGACATTTGCTGATGCGACAATAATTGATCCCGGCTTTATTTAGTCAAAGGTCAAGGGCTGGGATTAGGTTGGGAATTGAGTTTTAGGGTTAGGGTTGGGGTTAGGTTTAGCGTTGGGTCCAGATTTGAAGTTGAGAACTTCTTTGGTGTAGGAAATGTGTTCGTGGTCTAGTGGATACGTCACCGGACCGCCGATCACAGGGTTCTCGGCTCGAGTCCCGCCCAAGCATTGATGTCCTTAGGCAAGAAATTAATCTACATTTGCCACTTTCCACCCAGGGTAATGATAATTACAATGTAAAGCGCTTAGAAACATGTGACTGTTATTATTAAAAAAAATTATAATCACAATTGTCGTACAACCGGCTCTAGCACCGAAAGGGTTAATTCTACTAGCATGACTAGAGCATTGCATTGTTATATCAAGAAACCAACCCCTTGTGACGATAAAAGCCAATAGCAAGATTTGACGTATGCAGGTTTTGGGAACTAGGTGTTCCTCAGGGACGTTTCAGGGGGACTACTATTAATTGGATTGGTGAAATGCCCTTTTCATTGACGTTTTAGATTATTCCCTTAAAAAATAAGATGTCACGGTTAGGCTCCACTTGCCTAAGGGTATTACTATCAGAATCATTGTATGAAAAGATGATTTGGGATATTGAGAGATATTCAAGATGGAAAATATAGAACACGTGGATTAGAGAGAGGAAAATGAGAGAATAGAACAAATAGGGAACATCCCAGAATATCAAATAACTCACTTTTTCTGTAACCCTTTATATGAAATATCTCTCTCTTCATGATAAATCATCCATTCTTTATGATTCATCCAGTATCGTAGAAATTGTAGCAATTCATGAATCAGCTACTGGAAGTATTGTTCAACTTTCCAGCTTACTCCCCTAAATTTAAAAATGTCACGGTTAGTTCAACTTACACTCTTCATATCAGAAAAGCAATGTTAACAATCGCGGCCTTCTACAGTGCGTATAAAAAGAGTGTGCCCAACTTTGGTACCTTTTAATTAAAAAGTTATAACCTATGTGAACTTGAATCATATGTCAAGGTAAAGGGTAACTAATACCCTGTCTAATGATGCCATATTCATAATTGTGCTACTACGGATGACTGAGCAGCAGGCTTTTCAGAAAGTATTATAAAATCCTCTTTTACCAAGTTTGGGCTGAAGCAATGAATGTGGGTCAAAAGCCATTATGTGTGTTTAATCTCATTCCAAATAAAAAATGCTCACTTATTTAGATTGACTATTATGCAGTTGAAAAGAAAAGGTGTTAATATCAACTCAAACTCAAGGAAATGCTTATTACAAACAAAATTTATGATATTCTCTTCCTTATGATGATTACAATCTTGACTTCATTCGCATCCCTTGTTCAAGATAACCTTTCTCATTGAGTGATACAAAATGGATAAAGTTTATTTGGGATGTTATTTTTTATGAAAGTCTGCTGTCAATTTCTTTGAAATTTACCATCATGTATGTGTTCTTTTTTGCATTCGGGTTTAGTCACATTTGGGTTTTCATTCGTTATTGGAAATAAACACATTAGGCTGTTCAAAAATGATTATCATTAAAGCTTATCATATGGATTAAAACAAGGTTCTGTGAAAGCCTAGATACATTGTATAATGTTTAACAATGAAGCACTGAAGCACGAGGCATAGTTTAACTTTTAAAAGGATTTAAGACCAAAGAAGCACATGCATATGGCCTGACCCACATTCGTTCCATCAGCTCAAACTTGGTACAAGGCGATTTTGACAACACTTTTTTAAAAACCCTGGTGCTCACTCACCCGTGACAGAAATATTATAAATAGGTTATCATTAGATATAAAATGAGTTACTCTTCATCATGAAATAGATTTCAAAGTCGAATAAGTTATGACTTTTTAATAAGGAGCTACCAAAGTTGGGTACACTTTTTTTGGATACTCACTGCATATTTTGGAAGAAATACTTTAAAAACCTCTATCTTTCTTTCTTGTTTTCATCCTATTGCAACACTCCCTCCCTCTCTTTATATCTCTCTCTCTCTCTCTCTCTCCTCTTTCTATCTCTCACTCTTTCCAACTCTTTTCGCTTCACTCCCCCTTTTAATACTTCCCCTCCCTATTTCCACAGTCCACATCCCTGTTTATCTGTCTAAAAATATGCTCACATGTTCACCTTTAGGGGCCCTTTTGGGGGACAAATAATGAATGAGCTTCATTAGAGAAATATCAACTCACTCTGTAAGCTATTGGCGGGTTACGAAAGCTAGTCTTTAAGGTTTAAAGCAGCATGCGCTATGTGTACATTCTCTCTCTCTCTCTCTCCCTCCATCTCTTTCTCTTCACTTCCCCCTTTCATCTCTTCTCTCCCTATTTCCACATTCCACATCTCCTTTTACCTGTCTAAAATATGCTCGCATGTTCTCCTTTCGGAGGCCCTTTTGGGTGGGTAGGAAATAATGAATGAGTTTCATTGGAGAAGCGACAACTCACTCGGAAAGCTATGACCCTCGGCGGGTTACGAAAAAACAGTCGATAATGGTTAAAGCAAAATGTGTTATGTGAACGTTCTTTCTGTCTGTCTTTCTCTTTGTCTGTCTGTCTCTGACTCCCCCCCCTCCCTCCCTCGCTCTCTCTCTCTCTCTCTCTCTCTTTCTCTTTCTCTCGCTCTTCCTTCTTCCCTCCCTCTCAGGTGTTCTGCCAAGGAGAGGTCCTCACACAAGAGCCATGTGGTTAACTATTTCTCCATCTCTCCCTACACCTTCACATTTCATCATTATTATGTCATATGTTTTGTCAGGTCTGACACCTTCCTAGCTCTTAGTCTATACCTCTTCCCGTTTATTATACCTCTTCCCGTTTATTATCCTTCTTCTCTTCCAGTATCTCTCTAAAAGCATGTGTCTACATCATACCATGGATACTGCATGATTCGTGCTGTCAAAGCTGCTTTAACAACCATCTCTATAGAAATGTCACTTGTCTATATAGATCACATTTTGTGTGTGTATACCTTGAACAATGTTTAAATCACTCACTGAACATGTACCAAAATAAATTGTTGGTCTATATATAGACCATTTTCTATACGTTTTCTTTTTTTAGGTTTACTGTCCTATGTCATCAGTCTTGGTGTTTAATACATGGATGAAATGACGGAAATAATTGGCTAGAATTCGATGAAAAACATTGCCCGTTTGATGTTATCGTGAGATAGGATAGGTGTAACACCTATTCATTGATCGGTTTACCATGAATGAGTGAATAGGGGGAAATGCATCAAGTGAATCAATAAAATGCATTTTGTTACGACTTGCAAGTGAAAGCCGTACGTTAAAAATACCATTTCCATTCTATAATACCATCTCAATAGAAAATCGGGAACGTGTTTCATTTTAAAGTATAATATTGATAAAAGTGATTTCCTGAAAGCAAACACATAAAAGAAAAACGTGAAAGAAAACCATGACGCCATTAAAGTGAACCGGTAACATTGTTGAAGGTTGATGACAAAATTGCGAAATTTTTGTATGAAATGTTACTTATTATATTCCTTCTACTGTACTAACACTCTAACATGCAAACAATTCTGAAAACAATTCTCAAACCACAAAGATATTTATGGTTTACTTTGAAGGCGTCACTGCGCAGCACCCTCTAACATTAAATTCTCCCAACCAATTTTTGAATTTTCCCAACCATTTTTCCATGAAGAAAAATAACATAAAACAGGCTTTAAAAATCTGTCGACACTTAAATGTTTGGAATGAAATATAGAGCTAATTCATTGCTTTGTGACGATTTACATTCACCTAAAATTAAATTAAATTGTAATAATGTATAGTTGGGAGAATTCAGGAATCGATCAGATCAGTTTTTCCAAATAGTTATCATTAATTATGGTCTGTTTTCACTCAAACTTTCAGATTATCTTTAATTGTACATCTAGCATTGAAGTCACTACCTTAGCACCATTTTCTTTCATCTGAACAATGTTACAAAGTCCCTTTAATTTGCATCAATATTACAATATTCCGTTCTTCGGATTCAGAGTTACGCGATGATATACCACCTGTTGACAGCCAGAAGGTCATTAATGTGAACAATTTAACAAAGAGTTAACACCCTTCTGGCTCTCACAAGATACCGCCTTCTTCTCTTTCTCTTCTCCTCCTCCTCCTTCTTTCCCTGCGTTTTATTTTTCTTCCTCTTCCTTTTTTTCTTATTCTTCTCCTGCTTTTTCTCCTTCTTTTTTCTTCTCCCTCTTCTTCTTCTCATTATTTTTGTTAATCCCTCTTCTTCTCCTCCTTCTCCTCTTCCTTCTCTACCTCTTTCTCCTCCTCGTCCTCTCCACTTCTTCCTCACTTCTTCTTCTTATTCTACTTTTTTCCACTTCTTGTTCTTGTTCTTATTGTTCTTCTTGTTCTTGTTTGTATTTGTCTTCATCTTCTTCACCATTAACCACCCTGATTGAAGTGGTTCAGGATGTCTCATTTTCTGAACGGAAATATCCATCGTCTATGTTAATTTACAAGTGGAGCGTTCGAAATCAATGCCAATCTTGTTTGAGGGAATGAAGGAGAATACTAAATCTCTCCCAAACGTGTGAAACACAATTCGATCGCCGCTAATGGTTTTGATAACTCATCTAGGGAGAAAGAGAGAGAGAGAGGGGGTGGGAAGACGGGGATGAGAGAGGGAGAAGGAGTGAAAATGTGGAGTTAGAGATATATATTTGTAAGGGAGAGAAGGAAGAGAGAGAGAGAGAGAGAGGGGGTGATGGAAGATTGAGGAAGATAGATAGACGGGGATGAGAGAGGAAGGAGTGAAATTAGAGAATTTGAGAGAGAGAGATATAAATAATATTTGTAAGTGGGAGAAGGGGGCGAGAGAGAGAGAGAGAGAGAGAGAGAGAGGGGGTCGAGGAGGATAGATAGACGCTGGTGAGAGAGGAGGCAGTGAAAATAGGGAGTTTTAAATATACAATGTATATATATATATATATATATATATATATATATATATATATATATTATATAGGTAAGTGAGAGAAGGGGAGAGAGAGAGAGAGAGAGAGAGAGAGAGAGAGTGGAGGAGTGGAGCTGGAAGGTGGAAGGGGAGCGACAGGGAAGCGAGAGGGGCAGAATAGGGGAACGAGAGAGAGAGAGGGTGGAAAATTGCGGAATATAGACCCAGAGATACAGATGCACGTGAAAAGAATAAAGAGACAGAGATCAAAAGAGAAGGAGAAAGAAAGGTACATAGGGAAATGTAAATGAAAAAGAGAAGAGAGAGAGAGAGAGATGGGTGAGTACAGAAATGTTCCCTATCCATCTCCTACAAACCAAATTGAAGATGACAGAGATGGGGGTACTTTGCATCACTTACATTTGTTGATAAAAGCGTTCAACAATATTCCGGCTGACCTCTTCTCGGGAAGCTCTATATACGCGAGCTAAAAGTCCCATTTTATTCAATCACTTGCCTGCTTGCTACAAATGCGGTTGTCAATGGCGGTGTGATTTTCATGGGTAATAAACTCCATTATCTGTTATAAATCTCATGAAAGTGACGCGGCATTTCCGCCATGTGCCGTGATTGAGTAACGGGAGCTTTGCCGAAGAACATTTCTTTGAGGATGAAAAAGGGATAATCAGTTTGCTAGTCTAAGTACACATTTCTTCCACAAATTCAGATAATAATAACATCTGCAATCTTTGATAGTTACGGTCTGAATATTTACAATAATTAGATCTAAATTTGAGAGTCAGCATACCAGAACTGGGTACATGTAAAGGAAACTCAAATTCCTATTGTTCAAGACATCCTACAATCACACTCTAATTATGCATTAATAATGTATTTGGTGTCCGACTTGTCTTTGCTCTTTACAAAATTTAAATATATCATTTTGTCAAGAATATTGTCCTGTTTATCAATGTGGAGGCTATACTGATAAAAATACATCTATATCTTCCGTAGATAGCATTAAATACATACAGTACTCTCTAAGATACTTTAAACCGCGGATCACGTACATTGACATCTGTTATTATTTCTCATTTTTAAAACCATTAGTTGTATCATTACACAAGGGTTAACTGCATCTCCCCGAAGAAAATGAAAAAGAATATGACACGTCTCCATATCCTTCCATAATGCTTTGGCGTTATATAACATCCGCCAAATACGACATGCCCCCTCGTCCTATTTTCTTGATGGTCGGACCGTACTAATTCACCGATCATCATCATCATCATCAGTAGCAAAAGAATCATGAACGCGATCGCAAATACTTTCGAGAAAAAAATCAACCTTGGGTAATTTCAATATAGGCTTGGACATCACCTATGTTAACATTAATGCGCGGACATGAAAATGACGTATTACGTAATCTACCCATGATTTATAATATGGGATATACAATAGGGTTTCGAAACTGCCCTGGGTGTGTTTCACAAAGACTAGGATCGACTTTAAGTTGGACTTAAATATGGCAGGCCGTTCATGCCACTGTTTGCTCTCACCATATACTGGCATAATTGTCTTTGTGAAACACTCCCCTGGAGTAGATTTTTCGAAAATAGTTGCGATCGTGAAGAAGATCATCGTTCTTATGTTCAAAGTCACATAAGCTATACTATCCAGAAGTAGATTTGTGCAGGTTTGATGGCTTTACCTGAATAAAACATACTAATCAAACAATACATCAACGTTAGTAATATAGTACAAATTCGATCTATTCCAGAGAAAAAAAGCACGTGATAATAGTGGTTTTTAGCCAATACCTCAAGAAAACAAGAAAAATATGTTTCTTTGAGTACACGATTGCCATCCATCATATACTTTCAGCGTAACAAACAAACAAGCAAGGTACCCCTGAGGGCTCGAGTCATGTTTCTTTGTTAGTCGAAGGTAATCTTCAAAACATTCGGCTCAATACTATATATTCTCTCTCTCGCTCTCTCTGATCCCTCCCTCCTTCGCTCTCCCTCTCTCCCTCTGTCTTTACCTTTGTCTCTCTCTCTCTCTCTCTCCCTCTCTCTCTTAACATATCTCTTCCTTTTCTCACCACCATTTACTCTTTTTTCTTGTAAACAAGGTCAATATTGCCATGATTATTTTCCGACTGACGTTTACACGACAAAATATCGACGCGTAACGAGGGGCGATGACCGTTAATCATCACCACAAGTCGAACTCGCTCTCCCCCTCTCTCTCTCTCTCTCTCTCTCTCTCTCTCTCTCGCAACCACCAAGCAGCCGCAGAGGGAATGAGATTGTGACACGCTGATTCCTTATTTATTTTCATTTGAATTTTCCCTGCAGATATTAAAGTCCCTGGGGAAACGTGAGTAGGATTGAGTGCGTCAGCGTATTAATCTTAGCGCAACCTACCCGTATATTCGTCGGAGGGTGGCGTAGCCTGGGCCTTGCCATTGAGGGGCGATGGAGGGGGGGGGGCTGGTCTAAATGCGTGGACGAAATGCGAGGGATGTTATGAAAATGGGCATCCTCCGAGGAGAGGGAATTTTATTTTAGACCCCTTTGCCTGAACCCCTCTCTCCCTCCAACCTTCTCCCCCATCTCTCTCTCTCTCTCTCTCTTCATTTTTGTGATTGGATGGGCGCTGCCGCACTGCCTGTTTATTTATAGATACATGTTCGTGCCCGCCACATCGAAATGGCCCTCTACCGCAAATAAGTTTACAAAGCTTCATGAAATATGTTTTGACATTTCATCTTTTTTTTTCTATGATAATAAAATATTGTCATGTATATTTGCTTATTTATCATTCATTGTCAGAAAGTGTTTTTTAATTATTTCATGTATTTTTGTAATATTACCGAAAACTGTTTATATTTGTATGGAATGAAGAAGAAACACATCAATAATCAAATTAAATCAAGCATAAACTTATGAATCCGCACAGGCGCCCATTTCATTAACAATGGCTACAGCTTACATTCTGTTTTAACTTCAGCAGTGTTTAAATTGACATCTTTCACGCCATAAATCAATTAGTTGAGTATCTTTGAAATAATCCAGTTGTTAAAACAGTATGATAATCGAGGGTCTATAGTGACAACAAAAGGTTCTTTTTTCCCCTTCTGAAGGGGAGTATTACTAGCGTGAGAATAGCACAGTATTGAATGATCAAGCTTCAGTATCTCTGTGAGGTTCTTTCGCACCGTCCAGGGTTCACTCCGCGAACTCTCAAACGGTCGCATATGACGCACGACCCTATGAAGAAATCCCAACTCCTTGTCAAACAACTCTTTATCCTTTGCATTCGATGCCATTGGTGTTCCGTTTTTAAAATAAATTTGAAACATTTTACATGGTATGTTGGTACGCTATAAATTTCTTCCTAGGGATATTTTCAAAGACGGTTATGTTATAAGCGACTGCTTGTGAGTTCGCAGAGTGACCTTGGACGGTGCGGAAGAGCCTCACAGAAACGCAGAGCGTGATCACTCAATACTGTTCTTTGATCAAGCTGATTACCAAGTAAGGGGCAAGGAGTCATTGACTAGTTATACCTGACCGAGTTGTAAACTAAGTCTTCTTTTCTTTATTTCTGTGACTCCGGTAAACATGGAAATGCAATCGCCTCTCTAGAAGTTCGAAAAAGGTGGAAGGGATCACATTGGATTCCCTTATATCGCCATTTACAATTCAGTACGATGAGACGGAAAAGACAGCAAATATACTCGTTAATAAATCTACATAATTGACCCCTGTGACAAAGTCAAACACGATTTTTGAAATGACATGAATTAGGGCTCACCTCCCGCGTCACACCATGTTTTCTTCTTGTTTTTTGTGTTCTTTTTTAAACACATTTTCCTATCAAAGTTCAACATTCGATGGCAGCTGCATGTGATAATGATATATTGCTATATATAGTTCGGTGGCGTCAGCACCCTATTCTGTTCGCTTAGCATCTTCTGTAGCTTTGATCTTTTATCTCTCGACCTCGCGCCTAAAATTACTGGGGTTCAGAGTTTCATCGCAGACGAATTTTAATGGCAACATCACAGGGTCAGCCCACTTTGTAACACTCCCGAATGCTACATTGAGATGAGAGAGTAGTGTTTAGTGACGCATCTGCGAATAGCAGGTGCAAAATTCCGTAATTCAATTTTCGGAAATAGCTTCGAGCCTGACATGTTAAGCGAGGAGATGGGCGAGACGAAGAGACATGATGATGTGATGGCGGCGCACAAACCGTTAACCTAATGATGAGGAGAGGATGGGGCGAGATTAGATTAGCCGTACAATGAGTACGTCATCTTAGGAATTTGCCCAGAAAATAAAAGGGAAGGTATACCCGGTCACCAACCTGTACGGTTTAGCTGGTATTCCCGAAAACCCATTATCAGATATGATATAGTGTTTTGACTAGCAATCACTTAGTGTAGGATAAAAGATTTATATCACCTTTCTTTATCTTCTGCCTTCTCTAACCGAATGTTCTCCTCAATAACACTCTTGTCTCCCCGTCCCCGTTTTCTCCATCTCTCCCTTTCTCCCTATAATCTATTCTTTTCTTCTGAATGTCAAGCAACACTTTCTGTGCATGATACATCAAGGAGATTTGTACCCTTTTCCAATTTCATCCCATAAATACTCCGATATCATTGATTTATCAATCTATTTTAATCCCATATCTTCGATTATCCTCTAATCGTCTTCTTTGTCTACTAATCTATAAGTCAATCAACTTATCTCACTGAGAGTGATCATAAACAGAGGGGGCACAACCATATTGTGCCCCTTTAAAAACTCTACTGTGCATACACAAAGACTTACCCACCATAATTACGTATACCTTCAATTCGTGCCTCTTTAACTTTCGATTCAAAGGGACCTCACAATACTTCAACTTTTTCCACGTTTGTTGCTTATACCTTTTTTTTTATCATAGATTTTTCTGAATTGTGTCCCTCCTTTACCAAAAAAATTCTGCCCCTCCATACATTCATTATAAGGCATGGTTTCTCTAATTCTTTTCTGTTATCTCATTTCACTCGCCTCCCCTTTCCATCTCCTACATTTCCCATCCATCTCCTCCATTACATCATCTTCTCTTATATTCTAGAATGGTATATTCAGAAATTGATTGAAAGGGATGGTATGATTCCCTACAGAATTGGAGGGAGGGGGTATACTACTTTTACTCATTCACTATAGAGGAAAATCTACTCGGGCAGCTAGCCCTTCCTCTGACGAAAGTAGACTCGAAGTAAAACAAATTTTCTTAGGAGGGGGTTCATACCAAATTTACTCTCACCATAGAGGAAGAAATACCCGGTATGCCACCCCCCCCCCTCCCCAGACTTAGACAGCAACGTAGATTTTCTTGGGGTGGGGGCTTATATCAGTTTTAGTATTTCATGATAGAGGAAGAAATACCCGTGATACAGATTTAGTGTTAAAAAGGAGGTGTGAATCGGCCCCATCCTAAGCTGGATATGCCACTGTTCTGTGATTAAGATGGATCGAATGGCGAACTCTACACGGTGGTAAGCACAACTTCTTCATACATCCTCATACCAATCTGGCCTGTGGCTATACAGAGGATTGCGACACAGTATGTCAGCAACCTTTAGATCTCAATTAGTTCTGAGGCCATTACCCAACTAAGAGCCTCTACATTAACTTTAAAGGGATCCGGTAACTTTGTCTCAGATTCTGAAACAAAATCCTGGATTTAGCCACAGAGATCTCTTTGATTTAGCTAATGCTACAATGATAATTATAAACCTTTAGGCCAGTCAGGAACCCCATGACTTTTACAAGCCGATCGCCTGTCTGATTATCAAGATATTTATGATTGGAAATCGAAACCAAATTTTGCGTTTTCCTAACGGTTTTCATAACACTACAGTCTATTGGGGAAAACGAGTATGGTAAAACCGGTCACTCAAAGATTTTTACTTTTTTGAGGCACTTCTTGATCATTTTGAAGCGCGGTTTTTGTATGGCTTCAATATTACACCATATCACAGACACTGATAACACGTAGGGCCGTGCATCTCAGATTTAACATTGTTAAACGATGCCTTTAAAGGTAAGACTCCTATGACACGTTCAAACTGACGTCAGCAATATCAGAGCAACAAGATAACTTACTCAGGCGTCATTTCTCCCCCAAAACTGAAACGACCCAAGTCGGACTTGTCTTGAACTTCCGTTCGCACGCCCTATTCTACTGCAAGCACGTACGGATGCGTCGATTAGTCGCTTTTGTGTTCATTTAGAGTGTACTTGAACTTGTAAAATCTCTTCATAGAAGTCGTATTTTGAACTCATAATTTTCATTATAGTATAGTGACTTCGATATCCCAACATCAATCCTGCAACTTTTAAATGTTAAAACGTTTTACAATAACATTTTATTTTTAAAGTTATTAACGATTATAATTGTCATTTTACCACATAGTATTTAAAGCCCGTCTGTACTAGTTTGGCCAGGTGGGATTAGAGCTCCTAGCGTGGTCACTGACAGGTGGTTAACTCATCAACTCAGCTCTCAATTAAAGATACTATGTCCCGTTTGCAGCCAACATCAAATTCTGTAGAACTTTGCAGGAATTATGAATATGTCATGTATGTCCTATCTGTGAAATTTAAACGTTAGCAGTGTCCTAATATTCAAATTATGCAAGGAAACCCGTTTACTTGCTAGACTTCACTGTCAGACACTATTGAGTGACTGACTGACTTTTTTCATCTTTGGTAATAACATACATAAAATGAGCTGTACAGGGTACATGAGCATTTTGTCTACATCAATAACTCACTTCTTGCAATGGCCAAAATTAAACTGATTGAATCTTTGCGCAGCATAAAACGTACGACCATTCGGTACAATGGTCTGAAAAATCAGACTATTACTTACTGGCTCTATAGCTCCTAAGTCGATTCGACAACTAATATTCGTTATTTTCCCATTTAAAGACATTTTCAAGTCCCCTTTTTTTAGGGAAGTTCTAAATTAGTATTGTCTTTCAAATGCCGTTGGAATTTAACCTGTCCATGTTTTTTGGCCTGCAAATGGGACGTACCTTTAACATAAGAAAAAGAGGATCATGGGGGACCAACGGGCACCGCTTAGGCATTGTTTTCTATATAAAGGGAGCAAGTAGCTACAAGTAGTGCAGTGGGGCTTTAAGAACAAAATCGTATGTTTCTCTAATACTATGGTTCACACCATGAGCTGATGACTTTGAGTTCACATCCGCAGTTGCGCAGTGGCGTAGGAAAAGATTTCCTCAAATATCTACACATAATCACTGATCACCACAATGTTATAATTATCGTATTTCAGTGGAGTGATACTCGAAATGATCTAATTATATTATCAGACTATAATTATCACGGTGCATGGAGAAGATTTCCGAATATATTACGCACAGTTTCAGTTGAAAGTCTGATGTGATCTAGGG
The DNA here is from genome assembly GCA_037976565.1 of Mesocentrotus franciscanus. NCBI lineage: Eukaryota > Metazoa > Echinodermata > Echinoidea > Camarodonta > Strongylocentrotidae > Mesocentrotus > Mesocentrotus franciscanus. The sequence goes on along the minus strand of CP137674.1, from coordinate 22,638,409 downwards.
GGCACGATAGGTATGTCACAGATGATCTTGAACTGCCTTCTTACAGATCTTTTAACCTTGATTTTGTTGAAGAGAAAGTACAGTATCTGATTAGAAAATCCAAAGGAAATATTTTGAAAGTATCATCGGAAGAAATTAAAAACTTATATGTACCTCAAATTAATCAAGATCCTCTAACTTTAAAATGTGAAACGTTTTATAAAAGTTTCAAATTTCAGTTATCAGAAATCAAGTATTTTTTCCAACTACTTTTCAAGCTGTTGTTTTACCAGATGTATCTAAAATGTTGGTTTGTTTTGGAAATGGGATGGTCGATAACTGAAACAAGATATTTTCCTCTCGGCACAGATCAATACCACAAACTACAATCTTCAGTTTGTCCTAGATTTTCTCGCCAGGCTTTTCCGATTCGTTATATCTAGTTATCATTGCTTATTGACATGACGGAGGAAATGCGGGGACAGGTATTGAACGAGAATGCCTAAAGTTTTGATCAAAAAGAAAGAAAAGGAAAAAACAAAATTGTACATGAATTCGGGTATTGTCCATTAATGAACAGGTTATAGAAGGGAAACTGTATTGCCTGGTAGCGTATTACATGTGTATTTTCATCGTTGTCTTCTGGGGACGAGAAGGGGTGCGCTCTCGAGTATGTATTCTCCTAAAGACGCATAGCAGTGGGCTCTCGTGGGGAATTCGACACCATTCGGGTGTATACCGAATAACAGGTATTGTCAATCACCAGGATTAGTTTTCAGTTTTATGACCAGCATGCCTTATGTAATGCTCTACATTTTCCACCCATTCCCCCATTTGGTAAAGAGAGACTACAACTACAGGGGGTATTTCCTGATGGGACTACGGATTTTCTCTGTGCAGACTTGAGTTTTGTTGCAGAGGGCGCTACACAAAATAATTTGTTGTGAGATAATGAAAAACTGAGTGTCAAATTTGAAAGAATATACAATTTAAATGACAAAATCATCTTTGTTTGATCAAAATCGGTTCAGAGACGGCTGAAATATCCATAAATATAACCATTTCTAATATTTGTGGTGCCCCACAAATATTCGGTAATTTTGAACCAGCCGTTGGAAAACGAGATAGCACCTTATACGTTTTATTCCACCCAATGCCAATATTGGCTATTTGTTGGCTTTTTCGTGTTGGTTATAATACGCACAACCAGCCGGCCCGTATAATGTTATTATTAATCAATTAATATTAATTAACGGTTACCGTATATTTTTGAAAGGGGAGCTGAATTGGTATGATCGTAATCAATCTAAATTCACACATTTTGGGGTCTAAAATTACCTTCATAGCAATTTTAGGTTCTAAATGGGCACTAGAAATGTCATAAATAAGAATAAGAGCAATAACCATGCACTTTGAATGCATTTGCGGTCTTAAACAAGAACTCAACTATCCCTTTAATGCTCTTTCCATCAAGTCTGGTGTCAGTGTTATTATGACCTTCTGCACATGGAAACTGACAACCCTCTCCTTTAACAGAGGAGTGGAATTCAACTCTTTCAGGAGTCATCATTGGGGATCCCTTCGTCTTTGGACTCGAATCCACTCCAAATTCGAGTGGAAATCACTCCAAAGTAGTGGTTTGAATCACTCTATTGAGAATGGAATCCACTCTTTGTAGTGAAGATTACCATTTCATCATAAAGTGATCCCTAATATGATAACTCAAAGAGTGGATTTTCACTCTTGTATGTTTAATGAGTGTGGCGAGCATTTTCTTAATTTGTTTTAATGGGAAACGAAAAGCATAGATAGCCGCCACCTGAAAAAGACGAACGGTAAGACCCAAGACATACTGGCGCAGATAAGGTAAGACTAGTCCATTATCAAGATTTCAAGTGTTTTTTGCCTGAAATGACCTAGATATGTTCTGTTGGACCGGTTTTTTTTGTTCAAGCGATAGAGAAACGTTCCTTCTTTAAAACAAACTTTTATTTGGACAGCGAGTACCTTGAGTACTATCTAAAGCTTAGCCAACGCAGCTCTTATCTTTCTCCGTGTATTCTGTTATTTTGCATTTACCAGAGGCCTGTTACCCTCTATGTTGGGTGACAATCTTTCACGTCTAATCGTTTTGTAATAATCTAGTGTTATGTTAACACATTCGGAAGCTGGCGACTACAAAGTGCATTTTGACCGAAAGATAATAAGCTGATTGTGGAAGATCTAAAAATGTTTGGTATAGAATGTATTGATGTTCAAATGGAATATTAGATTAGTTAACCCTTGTAAGGCCGGGGGCCATTATGCCCCCCTCCTCAATTTTTCGGATTGTTCGGGAACGCATACTGATGGCGCCCCACCGCTCGCTGATTTTTTTTCTTTCGAGTTCCTGCGCATCTTTAAAAAAATTTTTTTAAAAATTGAAAATCGGACTTACAGTTACAAAGTCACGTGACTATTTGTCTTTGCATATCAGCCCGAAAATCGCTCAATTTCGTGATTTGTGTACAAAACATATGAAAATGTCATTTTTCCTAAAAAGAGATAAAACATTCGTTATTGGGTCTTGTTTAGAGTTTATGTGTTTGTTTTGGGAGTAAAAATAGTTGAATTATAGTTAGAAATGAAATAAAACATCAAAAACAATGAAATACATAAGTTAAAAAACAATGAAATACATAGGAAATCATCAAAACAAGAGATAACATAAGGAATAACCTAGCTCTTCCAAATTTGTTGGCGTATTATTGTTTCAAATGGTCTAACGAATACATGTAGTAAAAAAGAATGCTTAAATATAAATAATATATGATTTATGGGTAAAAATGTGAATTTTATGACCTTATTTGCATAAATTACCATAATTATGCAAATGAGTAAATTTTTCAAAAAATTAAATATACCATAGTATTCCATACACTTCACTTGACATGCGTGCAATTTTTTGCGGCGATCGGCCGTTTCACGGCCGAGATCTTAGGAGGGGGACATTATGCCCCCGGCCGTATTAAGACCTCAAATAGCCCGGCCTTTTTTATGGTTAAAAATCACCCCCTCAGTCTTTGTCACTCCTACCTATCCCTCACCCCATCCCGCTTCTCTCTCTCAACCGGTTCCATTTCTCTCTCTCTCTCTCTCTTTCTCACCCCACCCATACCTCTCTCTCTCTTTCTTTCTCTTCTTTCTGTGTTTGTCTCTATTTTTCCATCAATGTGCTACTGTCTGGGCTATCAAACATGTTATTCTACAGCACGTTTTCGTTCGTTTTAAAATTATTTTGATTATTTTCACCCTGAAAATACCAGTTTCAGTATCAGTTTCTAATCCTATCACACTTTGTAATGCCATGCTACCTGTCAATACGGACCTTACCTTTCCAATCTATTAATATCGATTGTATTTAATCCTCCGAACGGTCATGGGTATCTCTCTATTGTGATGCGTTTTGGATCACAAAAGACACGTTATAAGATAGTGCTTTTCAAACGCTGAACATGTGGGCATGTGAATTATATCGTAAAATAAAGAAACATGATAGCCCCCCCCCTCCCCCACACACAAAAAAAAAGAAGAAAAGAAACACGCATGCATACTGGGAGAGCCGACAGCGGATTTCTTTAAATCTGTCCCTTGGAAAGTTTTTGTCGACAAGCCCGACCTCCCCCCTTCTTCAGTCAATCCTTGATCCGCGTCTCAAAAATTAAATCTGAAAATATGTCGTATATCATATTTTGCTAACGGTTGATAAACCATAACACAGATATACAATTTAAAATCATCTCCAAATGTGTTATAATAATACCTGCGAAAACATTTCTCTCTACTTTCCGACATAAATATTCTCTTATTAATATTATTATTATTATTATTATTATTATTATTATTATTATTATTATTATTATTATTATTATTATTATTATTATGATTATTATGATTATTATTATTATTACTATTATTATTATTATGATTATTATTATTATTATTATAGTTTGGGCGTCTTATAGTACATGTTCCCGCAAATAAATTATGTTTCAGTGAGTTTCGCCTATTTATAAAGATTCATCGTATAGTGACGAAGCACAAGCCTACACTAACTAGGAGAGCGCATTAAACGATGATTTATATTTTATGCCACAAGCTATAGCGAGAACGATATTTACACACGCGAGACGCAGTACTGCACTGTTTGCAAAAAGTGTAAGAGGTACAAGAAAACTGAAAAGAATTTGTCGATATATGAATATATACAGTACAAGTAATTAGAAAAGATTCAAATAAATGAAATTGTCTTTACCTTATGCTAACTGGAAGTAGAACATTGCCAACCTCACGAAGAAATGAAAAGGAGCACTTCGGCTTTAGAAGACATATTCCTAGATCAAGATAGCTACTTGGAAACATAGTCCCACCGTTTCAACATGTTATCGACACACTTCGGCATGTTCTAATTATAACTCCATCGGACTGATATGAGAGACTTGGGGGGTGTTTCACAAAGACTAAGATCGACTTTAAGTTGGACTTAAGTATAGCAGGCCGTTCATGCCATTGTTTGCTCTCATCATTTACTGGCATTGGTCTCTCAAGGGACGTACAAATCATGGTAAAAAATCTACAAAACTTTTTTGATAATTCATTATTGAAGGAAGAAATATTATCTAAAGATCATAATGGTGAGAGCAAACAATGGCACGAACGGCCTGTTATACTTAAGTCCAACTCAAAGTCGATCTTAGTCTTTGTGAAACACCCCCCTGGTTGACTAAACAGAGTGTCAAAACAAAACCGCCCATTGTTTATTTTTCTGATTAAACAGGAATCATTGACAAATCTAATGGGACAATAATTAGGAAATCGTTGTTTAAAAGCAACTATTCTAATGGGGAGATGATTAGGAACGCGTTGTATAAAAATCTATGAAGTAGGCCTACATGGCTCATGGTCAATGAAGACCCAGTCCCTCCTATTGCACGACGAAAAATATAACTACATGCATAATTAAAGGTAAATCCAAATAGCTGTACTTTAAGTGAGAAATTGAAGTGGTTTTGACTGCCCTCCATATTAAGTCCTCTTGTTTAACTTCTTGAAAAATATATTGAAAAGATTACCGCAAACAAGACCGTTGTTTTCGATGTCAAAAAGCTCCCTTTTTTCTTTCTTTTACCATTCATGAACATGGTGTAGAAACTGGAAAATAACCAACAATTCCTACATGTCAATTTTAGAGAAGAATAATTCCCTAAGTATTTTGGTTTATTTGCATATTTTAAATCATATGAACAGTCGTTTTTTAATAAATATTTCGTCACAGCGCAAAAATCGTAGGGAACCTTTAGGTACAGTTACTGGGTGTGTGGGAATGTGTGTTTATGAATACTTTTCGACAAATCTAATTTTATATTCTGATGGCATATTTTACCGGAGGGTTCGAATCTCTTCGATTGTAATATTAGATAGAATTTGATCCGGAGGCGTCGAATAAGATATCTGAAATGTTTTGCACCTTCAGAATGACTGCTTGGGGATGAAAGAATCTAATAATTGACAAAGATTGAGGGACGGTGCTTACATCAAGACAACTCGTTTATTTAGTGGATTCCTCCTCAGGATCGTTTAAAAAGATGGTTGGGTTCTGGTAAAGATGAAAAATAATATGTCAGCTTTTTCAATGAATTTCCTTTTATGTCAGTTTGGAAGAATGTCAAAGAAGCAATGTACCCAGAAAGGAGTAGCTATGTAAATGCCCTCATATTCGAAATATGTTGAGTAATAGCTGCAAAGTTTCAAGCTCTAGCTTAAAGATAAAGTTGAGTTCTGGTCGACATGCGATTGCATTGTGAAAGACACGTTGTTGAATCGATCAGAAAAGGTTGATCATATAGCATATAAGGATTGGTGTGTACTCCAAGGTTCTGGAATCATCAAAATGATAAGAAATTTGGCCCAGTCTTGGTAAAGTTACAAGCACTGTACACTGAAAGATGTATATGGGACTACACGAACATGTGGCATAAAAATCCGTCCCGATTTGTATGATGTTACATGCCATATTTAGAATACTAAGGCATTTGAAGAGCCATGCTTTTCAGGGAACATTTTTTATCTGATGTTCTTCCACACTTGCATAATACAATGATAACGCTCACAAATAATTTTTCACCTCTTCCCAGAACTCAACCTTTTCTTTAAGATGGCGGTCTCCGGCGTTTTTTCAATTTTGGAATGATTTATTTAATAACCATGTGTTTTTAGAAGAATAATTATTTAATTGATTTATATTATGATATGATTAAATATGTATTATGACTTTTTTAATGATACATAATTATGTACCTAGTTTGTATGATTATTACTTGTTATTATGTTGGAAAATGCAAAAATAAGATCAAACAAACAAAGTTTCGACCAATTAAACTTCAGGCCACTTTGTATGTAGTCCCATATACACATTCCTGTGTTCAATGCATGTGACTGAGTATGACAGTGTCAAATTCTTGTCATTGTGAGGATTACAAACCAAACAGCGTACACCGATTCTTATGAACTACACAAACCTCCCAAATTATTTCCAGTCAGTTCTTACACAATGTAATCGCATTTATCCAGAACTCAACTTTATCCTTTAAAATGACAGGTTCTTAATTTGTTCAGCTGGGAGTTGAACAACTAAATTGGGCATCTGATGCGCGCCATCCCAACTGCTCAAAGGCAGTGTCAATCTCGGTCATCAATTTTCAAATAACTCTTGAAATGAAAGCTCTCATTTAAGGAAATATTTTGTAGAGAAAAATAATAACGTTCTAGAGGGAAACTATTGAAAAACAAGTGTAAAATGCACTCAGAAAAAAGGAAATAAAATGACACGCTTTATCGTTCAAAATTAACATTATAAACCGTCAAGAAAATATAATGAAATGCATATTAAATCAACATCAATGATGGTTTTGAACTCTCAAGCTTGGATGGGCACATTCACTTAACCGTTAGAAGGTCTGATTCAGAAAACAGCACAAAATAGAGCAGGTAGCCTTTTAAATGTTACTGCACATGTGCATCTGTAAGATATCCTTGCTCAACAATGAAAACAAAGAAGCAGAAACAATGGGGAGGATTGACCTCTGGATGTCAACTGTAGTTTCAGACCTGCATGGTTTTGACAAGCATGGTCAAGACACCTCTCCTTTCCAGCCAAGATTGTGGACGAGCCATAGAATACCTCCAATGCTCATTAACATTTGAATGGCCATGCAGATGCCCGATTATTTGGCAATTTTCTTTCAAACACTCATTTACATTATTGTTAAATGGCTATGGTCACTCATACATATATGGTATGATTCCAATTGCATATCATCATAAACAGGATTAAGTAACGTTTATTATGATATATGAGAGATAAGTTTATATTTTATATTTATTTGAAAATCTTGTTTAAATTTTTGGCTGGCATGTACTGACCTAAAGTTGGTGCATTTTTGGTTGAGCTGTTTTGGCTACTTAATACAGCTGCAGGTCCGCTTATCATGTTTTAATTATACTTTGAGGTGCTATTTATATGAATCTTCATAACAAAAATAACGAGTGATATAACTTTTGCATTTAAATTTTCAAACTTTACAATTTTATTTCGGCGTGTCCCATTGCTTTATCGTTCGTGTGTTTATCATCTAAACTGGGTGGTTTATGAAGTGCAAATGAGGACATAGAACACTGCCCCCATGCATCCCCGGCAAAACCTAATGGAATGCCTTTAATACTCAACAGAAATGTATATTCTCAATCTTTTATGTGCCCCCCTGCAAAATTTTGGACTAAAACGCGCTTGAACCGGAGACACAACCTCGTTTGCGTTGTCCTTAAATTTTCGGCCCTGCCCCTCCCCCTGCCCCTCCCCCATGCAAGAGAACCCTGGAACTGCCACTAGAGTTTATCACGCAGTATGTTACATTGATATTCGCTGACAACACAGCCTCTTCTACACTGATAATAACTCACACATATCTTTACATGCCACGTTCTGAAATATGCAAGGGGTGTTCTCTAGGCATTTTCATGTAATCAAAATATACGTCTAAAACCAATGATACACAATATTACAATTTAGTTCTTTTGTAAAATATTTCACACTTGTTTCATGGACGCTGCTCTTGTAACTTTATTGGTCATATTTGTTTGGCAAACAGTCAAGATCTTTGCCACAAATAGTCAGTTCACTATAGTAATGTTTTAAATGCTTTTGTTTTTTTTTTATTGAAAGGTACAATGTGTTTTTTCCTGATAATCTAAAAATCGTTTAGTCCAGTTTTCATCTTAATTTTCTTCCCCAAGTCAACAGAACGTGAAAAACGACATGAGATATAGGCCTTATATAAATAAACATTAGAAATGTTAGCAATCTTTCTAAATTCAAAAAGCCATATATATATATATATATATATATATTATGGTTATCTAGAAAGTTATCTTCAGAAATATTAGCGGTCTTTCTAAATTCATAATCCATATACCTATATCTTAAGGCTATCCTAAAAGAGAGATTTGTTTCTCGATATATCTCGCCATATACTTAAAACCATTATAAAGGTTCATACATATATTTTATTAAAATTCAATCGAGATCGTTCCTCCGTACAAATTCACAATCAACATGTATAGCTTTGAGATATGATTATACAAATAGCCATTATCGAGCATCATTGGCGCTGGCGAAATTCATCCCCGGAGCTATATGGAGAAATGAAGTGGATGACATATTGTCGATCGCTCCATTTCTTGGAGCAAAACAAAATGTAATACCCATCCTGTCATCACAATGCTATCAAGGAGCATGTAGGGATGAAAGATGAAATGGTGAGGGTAATTTATCAGATGATGTCCGCTATCACCTCACATCCATCAGAGTATGATAGATATTTTCCCCGTCTTTATGGGGAGGTGGGAGGGGGTCAAAAAAGAAAAAGAGCGTTGACTTAGTCTTCTTGCATATCAAAACGTTTGGGTCACTGAACAGTGCTTGTTTTATTACCCAAAAATGTTTTTATGGAGAATGTCTTGAAAAACACGACTTTTTTTTACATCTTCATTCTGTTAAAGTACCACATATTTTGCCTAGTTTGACTAGTATGACAGGACAAAGACTATGTTCTTTCGGGTAAAGCAAACAAATTACAATTTCATTATGATTTACCATCGCGTTTTATTTGTTTAAGTAGTCAATTTACTGTTATTTTCAGCTCGTTTTCTGTGTAAAATCAACGGGTCGGGCGACAGAGCTTTAATACCATGTCACAATTTGGCATACCGCCTTCTTCTAATTTTAGTTTGAGAAAGTCATTTTTCTATGTAATTTTATCTTTCCGACCATATAAGACTTGTTTAGATTGATCACTGTTATCCCCCGCATATCCCAGATATAAGACCATCATATCTTTGCCGAGCGAAAATTTTTGGTGAAATGATCAGTATGAGAACTGTATCGACTACGGTCCACGCACTTAATATAATGCACATTGGTGGAACAATACCAGCTGCACAGAGATACGGGATATGTAATCTCTTGGGTGCACAGAGCATGACTGATGCATTTTCTTCGATTCCAATAGGGTCCATTTAGCTCCAAACGTTTTGATATGGTGCGAATTGGAAGAATGAAAGAATAAGCTAGCAAAGGGCTTCCGATTTGTAGTACAGTATATTATGCATGCCGCTTGTCGGTTGTATAAAAGAGAATTGTTGAAAATTGAACTTCTGTTTAATATCGTAACGATTACAAACAGTTTGTCATTCCCCTCCCCCGTTTGCCGAGCCAGAAAAGAAGACCTACAAAACATTCTTTAAAAAAATACATTTGACATCCGTATACGTACTTCGTCTTAATAGAGGAAAATGACTTGTATTGTAAAATAAAGTTTTCGGGGCTCATGTTCCTATGAACGAGGGAAGGGGTTGCATCTATCATGTTAACTAAATTAGCCTGGCAGCAGAGGGGGTACGGGGTGCGTTTGAGTCATTTACCACCCTCCCTTGTCGTTGCAGGCCCCCTGCCTATGCATGCGCCTGATGCTACCCCACCCCAGCCAATCCCTTCTTGAGTCAACATGAATTATCTCCAATTTCAAAAGTTTCTAATGAGCTCACAAGTCTTGCAAGTTGCAACCAACTAACGAACTGTAATCATCATCAAATATACATATGCATGTAGGCCCATAAAACCAATACAAACCTTGCTACATCAGAAACACATTTCAGCGACAACAACAACAACAACAACAACAATGCACGTGCACATTATTCAGCATTTTGCGACCACTTGCCCCTGCCAAAGATATAGGGCACTTTCATGTCAATGATACAACATACTGTAGATACAAAATCATTTCAAACCTTAGGAATCTATCAAAATAGCGCCAGTACATAAATATATGGACATCGACTTACCCCCCAGAGTTTCATTAAGCCAATACGTTGAGGAGAAGACAGTTGTCACATAGCTATCCCCTTGTGTTTTAGGCAACCTCTCTTGTGGGTTCCGTCGTGAATGAATGAAATAAATGCGAGCACCAATCGAACTCTCGCGCGCCGATCCAAAGAGAAAATAATTCACGTTGTAAAGTGACACCTGTGCTTCCACGTTCGTACCCCACGCCTTCTTCTTTATCGATCCTCAATATGCCTCTCCTATCCTGGGCCCTTTTTCATAAAACTTGTTACCAATAACAAGTTACAATAACTGTTATAAGCTACTGAAATCATGGCATCTGACTGGATGAGGGCTGATTTGTCATAGAATGTTAGCATTTGTTATTGATAACAAGATTTATGAAACAGGATCCTGTACTACTAGGTTTACGAACCAGTATTGTAGATGCAATTGTAGGAGTCGCATTTTGGGTTCTATTACTTTGTTTGGTTGCTTTTGTTTGTTTTTGCTTCAGATACAACTGGAAATAAATTTTACAAAGAATAATTTTGCGCAACTGTCTTTTTTTCCCCAGAAATAACAATTCACTTAATTGAGTATAGCACGGTTCATTCTTGTGCAGGATTGTCACTCACGGCATAGAAAAATAGTTAGAGATGGGAGTTTCTTCACTGTGCTTGATTATAATACTTAAGTTCTCTGTTGCCTTCCATCATTGGTAGGGTGTAATGAAGTACATAAATACCCCCCACACACACACACACACACACACACACACACATGTTAGTTTTAATGGTCGTATGTTCATCGATTCTTCGATTAGTTGACACCATTAATGGTGCCTCACGAAAACTTGATGGTTAAATGTTCTCGTTAATTTGTTTAAAGTCATACATGTCTTATTCGGAAAAACACTCGACTCGAAAAGCTACTGGAACAAACATGAGATATTAGAGGAATTAACATTTTACACTCCTCATTTTTCTCTACGAGTAGATTGGTATATCAAGCCGTACTGCAGTGCTATAATCTAATGATATATAATAATATTCATGTTATATACGGGACTATAGAAGGTCATTTCAAACACAATGTTCTAAATCGAAAACAGCTTTATTTCAATACTTGAGGCGACGACTGGCAAAACTTAAACAGTTTTCCTATCATGATCACGACATTAAGATATTCAAACAACCACTGAAAAAAATCTAACCATTATCCTGACTCTTTATATAAAAGGTGACACGCAGTACCATGGTACTTATTCCTACAATAATGATAATACACAAATAGATCACAGAAGGTGCTGTCAATTATAAAATCAAACATACCAAGAAGAATAGCTTTTGAAGATCTCTTGTAAATCGATACTGCCGGGAGGGAAGGGCATTTTATAGTTTAAGAGAAGGCGTTAAGTTCTTAAAGGGACGAGGCGAAATGCTATTTACCTTTTTAAAAAAGATTTAAGCGCCTGAGGGCTCATCAGCTATGGTAATGTTTCAGTGTTATGAACATGAAAAGAATGTTGGGACGAAATAGAAGGGGTGCGGGGAAGGAGAAGAGGGGCAGAGTAACTCGGGCCAACAAAATGTTTCACGTTCGAACTCCCGCTGGGTTGTGTCTGCACTTTACTTCTTGAAAATTCTTTAAACCATTGTTTGTTTCCCTGTATCCCACGAATAACTCTATTGATCCTTTATGCGCTAACAATAGATCTTCTCCCCCACGAAGGTTGTATACATACCTGCATCAAGAGGTATTGTGTCCAATCGATATAAGTAACAATGTTGGGATGTCCAATGTTTTTTGTATACGCAAGTAATTCCTGAATATAATTGCCCCCCTCCCCCCATCCTCCTTTGTTCTTTCCCACAAAACTTTGGATTAATAACGCACGTTGTGAGAATTGTTTTCAACGTATTGATGATGTATTGTGACAATGGTATGGTATTCCTTTGAAATCAGTCTTCTGGTTGTGCTAATATAAATGATTTTAAAGTCATTCCTACTGTGGTGTTAAAAGATAAAAGATAATTCTCTCATTTTCAAATTGAAACTACTTTTTTCTGCAACATTCAGGAATAATTCTTAATATTAAACACAAGCATATACAAAAAGATCAATTCTTTGACAACAAAACTAAGATGCACTAATTGATGAAGATTATGATGATGATGGTGGTGATGGTGGTGGCGGTGGTGGTGATGGTGGTGGGTGGTGGTGATGGTGATGGTGATGGTGATGGTGATGGTGATGGTGATGGTGATGATGATGATGATGATGATGGTGGTGGTGGTGGTGATGGTGATGGTGATGGTGATGGTGATGGTGATGGTGATGGTGATGGGGATGGTGATGATGGTGATGATGATGATGATGATGATGGAGGTGGCGGTGGTGGTAGTGGAGGTGGTGGTGGTGGTGGTGGTGATGGTGATGATGCTGCTCCTGATGGTGGTAATGATGTGGTGGGGGCGGTGGTGGTGGTGGGGGTGATGATGATGATGATGATGATGGTGATGGTGATGATGACATTAAATCGATGATTGATGAAGTACAGGTGACAAAGTTGTAATGGGTTGATTATCTCATGTGAATGGCTATTTCACATTTCCTGTTTCCGAAGTTGCTCAACGATTTTGTCACAATATTGCATGACAGGAATTAGTAATATAAATGAATGGCATAACCGTAATAATATACTTGACACAATGAAATTTAAAAAAAACACCCATTATTTCCCACTGATTTTGTACGTAATATTAAAGATCAGACAAAACTCTTTTTTTAACAACTTTCTTTCATATCAGTCATTAACGTTAGTAAAATCATGTTTTCGATATTCATTGTGGGGCAAGGTGTACCCATTATTAAAACGTAAAACATATAGAAGACACATATTTTACTGATTGGATGCCTGGTAATATTTTGTCGAAACAATTTAGATATATGTATAGTCATTCAATACTTTCATGTCATCATGTTTATATGCCAATTTGAAGTCCACAGTGATCTTCTTTTTTTAAACTATTGCAACTACAATTATTCTTAAGTAGATCACTGTGCAATAACTTCCCTTCTTATCAAATGACCTGGGAGTGCCATTTTGATCAACCTTTAAAAAATAATGTCTATTTGTTTTTAAAATGTTCTTATATTTTTTTTAAATCTCACTTATCATGCCAACATTACATGTAAACATGAGCAATCCAGCTTCAGCTGCTTTCCATGTAAAATCATTCGTAAAAATCACGTTTTAATTACATAAATAAACCATTACTGAAATTGAAATTGAAATTCAATAACCGCTTCTTGAGTACTACTAGTAGTATATACTGTAGCGTTCCCTCAAACATTGAGGGCGCATTTCAAATATTACATCTCTAAGAAAGAGCACAATCATCATTATAAAAAGTACGATCATGAATCTTAATCATGTTTGCGTAAATCGAGAGGCATGCAATCCGACAAGTGACTTTGACTATCAATAATGACATGTTCTTCATGAGGCGCGATAGCTCAGTTGGTAGAGCAGTGGTCTCGTAATCCGGTGACCCGGGTTCGAAACCAAGTCGATGCGCTAGTGCCCTTTGGTAGTAAAGGCATTAATCCTCACTACCAGGTCCCTCGGAGAGGACCTAAAGCCGTCGTCCGTCTGGTTGCTTACTTACAAGCATGTATGCTTTCTTAGCAGTCAGGTAAAATAACCATCACAAACCATCACAATACAGTGTGTAAACCATCACATCACAATACAGTGTGTACAGTGTGTAAAATACTGCCAAAATGAAAAGCAACGATGTTGAAGACGTTGGCACCAAGAAAACATAAAAACCAAATAAATGAAAAATTTAATTCCTTGCATGGCTTGATTTGAATTTGCAAAAAATAAGGAGGTACTACCTTGGGATGTCTATACCTGCAATTTGTAATCAACCTCACAGCTTTCTTTCGCAGTATTTCTGGCTTATATTCATATCAACTTTTAACGTGTAACCCCCGTGCAACATAACAGTACATTAAGCGATGCAGAACAATGCTATTATAAAGAGTTAACGAAATGTTTTGTGGCAAAATAAATCTTAGTTTGTAGACAACTCCAGCACTTCGAGAATTCAAGTGCATAGATTATTCAAATGTCATTTCCATGATAAGTATTCATCAAGTATTACACCAAGAAAATGAACGTTGTCGCTGCTCTTTGACTTAAATGGTTTGGAATTTTCTTTCCCCTTGATCTAATAATAACACAGTTGTATTATTCAAGTTCAAGTTCAAGTTTACTTGTCTTTCAGAAATCACATGTAACAATATATAATAGAGTATAATCATAACAGTACAAAAATATAGTCTATACACTGTATTCCATAGCACACAATGTAGAAAAAAGAAAGACGAGGAGACCTTAGTTGAAGCACAGCTTGTTCAGTAAAGGCCCCTTAGATGATGTGACAAAGATAACTGATTCATGAATACAAACAAGATATAATATATGAAATATATACAGCTATTTACAAAATACACTCAGAAAACAACTACCCAACGATGCATCGACCAAAGCACGGACCTACTGAGTAGTAGGTTCATGACCACAACAACTACCCGAAGATGCGCACATCCCCATTCCACCGCGTGAGCTAACAAACTCACTTATTGGGCAAGTTTGATCAATAAAGTGATGTTAAAGGGGTGTGGGTCGTACCAGATAAAACGAAAAATGCTAAAATGTGTACCCATCCACAAAACAAGGGATAAAGGAACTAAAATTATCGCCTCAAATCACTTCTGACCACCAGTTATAAAGTACCGGGGGAAAAAAATATGTGAGATTTCTTGATGGCTTTGACATCACTGCTCACTTTCATTCTCATTGTACATTGAGGGCGCCATTACAGTCCAGAAAGTCGTGTTGAGAGACTCGGTCCTAAACTTATTATGTCAATCGACATTATTTTGGGTAGTCTCGTATCCGCGAAAGGCCAGAGAGAGAGAAAGAGATAGAGCGAGAGAGAGAGATAGAGAGAGAGAGAGAGTGAAAGAGAGAGAAAGAGAGTGATAGAGAGAGAGAAATTAAGAGCATGAGTGAGTGAGAGAGAGGGAGAGGGAAAGAGTGAGAGAGAAGGGGAAGAGAGAGGGGAAGAAAATAGGAAGAACCCGCAAATAATAATGTTGATGATATGGAAATCGGAAAGGACAGTGTTTGTTCTTTAGGCCCTCTCCCTATATAATTATATTCCGCCTTTCTTCGGAGCGGGGGTTGGGGGCAACTGCCCTTGAGTCCGATCCCCACCCCGCTATTCATAACGTGGAACTTCCCATGTGTGAGGGACCGCTATTCATAAAACGAAAAGGGGGTGACTATTCATAAAGGCATAAGGACCGATATTCGTAAGGACCGCTATTCATAATGTGAGATGAGGGTCGCTATTCATAATTCACATTGAGGGTCATTACTCATTACCGCTATTCATAATATTTACGTATTATGATCGTATTATGAATAGGGACCCCTATGAATAACGACCCCGAGTTTGTTTTAAGAATAGTGACCCTCTTCTTCAATTATGAATAGCGGTCCTTACGAATAATGACCTTTATGAATAAGGACGCCTTTCTCAAATTATGAATAGCGGTCCTTATGAATAGCGAGCGGGTCCCGCAACAAGCATTGATGTAATAAACATGCATAATTATGATTATATGAAGTATTGCTTTATAGAATTATGGCTACATCACCACCCTCCACCCGTCCAACCCCCTCCTCCTCCGACACACACACACACCCACACACACATACAGACAAAAGGTCCAAAGTGGGGATATGACAAATGTCCCCACAATGAAGGAGTTTGCGTGCCTGTAAATCCTTCTTTGTGGGGACATTTTTTCCGTTCTACACCCACATTGTGGGGATATGGTCCAAAGTTGGAATGTCGTACACACCCTACACATTGATTATAGGCAAAAAACAAAATTCCCGATAGGTCACTAGAGGGCGCTACTAACATAAATTATTCGCCGTTTTTTATGATTTTAGACGATTTTTCATTGTGGGGATATCCCCACTTTGAAAGATATCCCCACAGCGTGGGTGTGGAACGGACAAATGTCCCCACAAAGAAGGATTTACGCACGCACGCACACACACACACATGAATAGATGTTTGCGTGATAAAACCATGCCAACGCGATATTATGCTCTTAAAATTCACTACGAGTGCGTCATAAAATTATACGAAAACAGCCATAAGTAATGTTCACTAGTGACGAACCATGCATTATGGAGTAAATGTTATATTCCCTTTATGTTGTTCTACGCAACTACCTTTCGTTCATTGTACCTGTAAAATTTGAGCCATATTTATTAGAAATCTATAAGAGAGAGAAAAATATTTCGTTTCTGCAACCACGATGCTTTGACAATGATTGCTGTTTGCGCTCAGCCTGTATCCATGAAAACACTGAATCATTTCCTTTAGGGTCGTGTGTGATTAATTTATAAAGAGGTGGAAATATAGTTCACAAACATGACAGAGTTGTTGTTTCCTGGGAGTTACCCTGGCCTTGAGCTGTGGTAAAAGAGATTTTAGGACAAATACAAATTGTTGTTTTTGTATCACCCCTAAATTTCGTATTGCTGTATCTTAAATGGACGGGAAGGTGCGCGTTTTTAAATCGAAATGCATTGAAGAAAATAATTTATATGTCTCTATGTTGTCTCAGCAAGAAATTAAATAATTGGACATAGATCACAATAATAATACAGTTTTCGACGACAACATTATATCTAAACATTATCCCCCGCTTATGTTCAGGGTCTGTGGTAGGTCTCTATCTTTATTTCATGTCTCTTTTTTTCTTAATTTGTTATTCTATTGTTAAGGCTGTTGTCCCTTTCACAATAACACTTGGCTTCATTCCATTTAAAGTATAGGTTTATATACGGTCATGAAAAAGCGGGGAAAGGAATGGACCTACTTCTTCAAATCTTTACTTTCTTTCCTTCTTTCTATCTCTCTTTAAGTTTGCTTTATTTCTTCTTTCCCTTTCCCATGTTCTTCTTTTTAGACGCAGTAGCTCCAATCCTCCCCTCGGCCCCTCCCCCAGGGGGTACTTGCCTAGGCATAGCTGCTTCTATACTGGCTCTCAGGGACGCCGCAGCGCGCCTCGGGGTTATAGCAGGATGAAACGTCCCCTTGAGCCTATAGAAACAGATATGCCTCTCATAGCAGTCAATATATCTATACTATAACATGGATGACGTCATAGATATTTTCTTCCAAGGCACTACTGTGCATGCATTCAGCGAGCGTACAGGATTTCAAATGCCTACAGCGGGCATCTCCCGCGGTGTCACGGCGCTCACGCTGTGCAATTTATGCTGAGCCGCAGTAACTGCACTAAACTATTGCAGTACTTGTATAGCGCCAGCTTTTGGTCTTGAATTGGTGGATTCCTCGGTGACAGAAATTATTATTATTATTATTATTATTATTAGGCCCTATTATTATTTTTATAAAGGTTGGTTTAAATAATATAAAACAAATATATCAGGCACTATTTCAAGCCACTAGTGAAATGATGGATTCCTTGGCGACAGATAGAGTGCTATTCCTGCCACCTCGAACCATAATTTCCACTAGAGCCTCTCTAGCTCAGTGCAAGGTATAGAGTACCTAAGCTGTGACGTCATAAAAAATCTTGAACTTTATTTTCCGAAAGAGCATCAAAAATAATGTTCAAATGTCGAAAACCAATTGAATATGTTAAATATTGGCAAAGATATGACCATTTGAATAAATATATTTCCTATAGGAACTCAGTGTTATTTTGTTCTGGTTCCTAATGTTATGACATGTTACACAAAATAATTTTTGTGAGATAATGAAAAACTGAGTGCTAAAGTGGAAAGAATATACAATTCAAATGACAACATCATCTTTGTTTGATCAAAATCGGTTCAGAGACGGCTGAAATATCCATAAACATAACCACTTCTAATACTTGTAATGCCCCACAAATATTCAGTAATTTTGAACCAGCCGTTGAAAAATAGATAGCGCCTTATACGTTTTATTCCAGCCGATGCCAATGTTGGTTTTTTGTTGGCTTTTTCGTGTTGGTTATAATACGCACAACCAGCCGGCCCGTGTATTGTAATAAACGGTCACCGTATTTTTTTCTAAAGTGGAGCTGAATTGCATATGGAAAAGTGGTGTCTTTTGGCCAGTCTCGAACGCATGCTCGCGCGCATGTACTATAACCAATGGGCACAGGCTTCAAAAACCGTTTTTTGTCAAAGATATTGGTGTAACTTTGCAATGCTGCAAAATACAAGGCTGGCGCGAGCGGTTTTCTATTGTCTATATTTTTTTCTTGTATTTTCCAGAATATGAGGAAATAATTTTTAGTATTTGCGTCGGACTAGGCCTCGAAAGAAAGATTTTCAAGTGAATTTTGACACCAACCCTTCCATAGCAATGCACGTACTTGCACAATTCGAAGCAGGAAACTAATCGATCACCCCGTGTTTGAGACTCTGTATCCCAGCAACGGATTACCCTACACATACAGCGTTTTCAATTTCCAGTCCGAAATTTTCCCCTCTCTGTCATATATCAAAATCAAGCTGATTGGTCTAGAAAATTCGTCGGACTCCTTGAAAAAGTAAGAAGATTAATCTATTCCATCCAATCACATTTGGTGACACTCCGAGCTCATTAGTCATATCACGCCATGACTAGGACTGAGCCTGCACCATTGTCTGCACAGGGGGTTTCATTGCCATTGCTTCATTTCTTTATGTCAGCGATGATTACATTGGCTGTATTGTTGAACAGTGATGTTCACATTTAAATAAAAAAAAGAAGAGATGAGATTATTGAACGCTGTTTTATGGAGAAAATTCCCAACTCTACCCAATGCATCTTCAGTGCACACATTACAACTATGTGTTATCCCTCTGTACATTGAGCTTAATCTACCTATATTCGCATCGCGCGCATATTCATATGTGTGTATATATATATATACATGTGTAATTAATCAGCTTGGCCCTTGGGAATTGTTAGACTCGATATATTCACCACCATTCACGCAGCTCAACAGAACTACCAATACCATGGCTGATTTTAGCACTTTTCGGCAAGGGATCTGCCAAAGAAATCTGAAGGTAAGCCTCGAATAGTTAGCTCAAGATCTTAACGTCTAACTTTCATATAAAATCTAAACTTAGACCAGCTTTGCTAGTCTAATAAACATTGCTGTTATTGACTATTATTTGATTATTCCTAACCCGAACCTAGAGTCTAGACTAATGTCGACAATGTTACACATGTTGCATTCGGCCGCAGCGGCGGCAGCAACTAGCAGTGCACTGCATACTCTAGACAGAGATAAGTCCTGGAGATAACCGTCTGGTATGGGTCATACTTTAATAAAACTGACATTTGTTAAAGAGAAGGTTCATTGATTTTTAAAACTAACTTTATTGTCATTATTGCAAAGGTGACACTTTGATTGGACAAGGTTATCAAAATTCAATGCTTAGAAATATTCGAAGTAATGATTATTATCAATTACAAAACGCTTAAATACAGCCCCGGCATAGCACCTGAAAAGCTCTCCGATCGCTGCTGAGATGTGTGACGTCACATGTTGAGCATGATTTGCACAAGCAGACGATGTCCCATGACATCTTACACATTTTCAGTGCCTGATTAGTCATCTTTTTTTCAGTTATTTCTCTTACTTCACTACCGTCAGGCTAATTGTTTAATCTATTGCCTCACTTTAAACCCCGTGCATGGTATTATTTTGATGAAAAATGCAGCGATAAAAAAATAAAGGAATCCGTCGCTTGTAAATAAAACAAGACGCCATTGTATTTTCAGCTGCATACACCGCGGTATGTTCGGCGTTTCAAAAGGGAACAAATGCCGTCCATGCTATCATTCCGGGTTTTTTTAATTTGAAAGTGTGGTTTCTTTTATTGTTCATTAACCCCTATCCTGTGTATTTACAACAAAAGAATTTAGTTATCAAAATCGGTTTCATATCCAGTTTTGAATGGTGTAAAATTCCATCACATTTATAATTTTGATACACTAAACTCATTATAATTGGAGAAATAACAGCATTGCAATTATGTTTATTCTTTATGGGATGTCGTGTGCTTGGGTAGGATTGGTTCATATAGTACGGGAGCCAGAGGGGGTCAACCTAGCTGGAAAGGAAACCAATTTTCATGTGCACAGATGTAAAGATCGCATATCTCCATATAACAAATCGACCGTCTGGCATGTTCTAAGTGGTGGGTGTGGCCAAGGGGAGCCCCTCCCAAAAAGCGGCCCTTTTCACGACAAATTAGTATTTTGTAAATAATATTGTAAGGAAACCTTGAACCACCATGAGTTTGGTGTCATATGAAAGAAAATTAAATTATCTACATTTTGATACATATTTCAACGAAATTAGGATTAATTTACATAGCAAATTTAAGTTAAAAACATGATTTTTGGTGATTTTTTTCGAAATATTGAATTTCATCAAAAAATATTATTTTCCATATATCAAAATTGGAGAGGTGCATTTTTTCATAACTTTCCAGGAATTTGCTTATGTACAATGACAATATCCTGTGCGAGGGAGAAGTTTATATATCTTTTCAATAAAAAAGTTATAGCAATCCAAAGTCATTGATTTGATTTCCACAAAAACAACATTTTTGCCCACATGTGTATTAACTGTATGCATATACGTGCATTAGTGTATTAAGGACCTATTTGGTGTGTTTACATCGAGTTTTAAAGTTAACTTTTAACTAAAACCTCTAATCACCATGTATTTGGTGTCAAAAGATGGATAATTAAAATACCTTCAACCTGATATCAATTTCAATGAGTGATGTAGTGTGTGAAATATAAATTTTGAGCCAAAAAGGTGCTTTATTGTAGATATTCCTCTGATTTTGGCCAGTATCTCGGTATATTAACTGGACAAAAGTGATTAGACATTTAGTAGTGCAGAAAATTCAAAGGATTTGGAGCGCTGAGTGCAATTGATAAGTTCTTCTTCTGTACTCTGGGATGTTTCAGGAAATGTGGACATTGGCAGTTGCCTCCCCAGGCGCGGGTTCAGGGGGCTAGAGGGCCTTGCCCCCCTCGCCGCCAAAACGAGAGAGAGAGAGAGAGAGAGAGAAGGAAACGAAGGGAAATGAAAAAGAAGAGAGAAAGGGAAAGTAAGAAGAGGAAGTGGGGAAGATAATGGGGAAATAGGAGATCGGGGGGGGGCGGGCGAAATGGCCCTGCCTCCCAGGTTGTTGCCTCCCCCAGCAACTACAAAAAAGAGAGAAGAAAGGAAAGGGAAAGAAAAGTTTGCCCACATCCCAATTAAAATTCAATAAATAGAAGTAATCAAAGATTGTCTATGACAGTGTCCCTGGTGGAACTGTAACTCGAACGCTGTTTCAAAGGAAACAATCTACGACAAGTTTGCATTTTATTTTATTTTAATTAAAAAAAATGTTATTCTATGTTCAAAAGGACCATATGATTTATGCAACGGACATGATAGAACTTTAATGTAGACGGTGTGAACGTTTCTCAAAGTGGGTGGGGGAGAGGCTAAAGTATTTACGATCATGAAGAGCGTAGCGTAAATGGGCGTTGGGTCTAGGGGCAAAGCACCGGCGGAGGTCAAGGGCGGAGCCCCAGGATGCTCGGGGCGTATGGGCATTTAATTACGGTCAGATGGCATTTTTATACTTTATTTGTGACACTGGCAGGACAATAATTGGCGTTTAGTCGAGGGGGCGGAGCCCCCGGAAGTTTAGGGGTTTGGGGCATTAAATTACCATCAGGTGAGCATCCAGGGGCCGCCTTAGGGCCCTAGGTTGGGTCCAGGGGGCAGAGCCCCCGTACGCTCAGGGGTTTTAGGCATTTAATTACGGTCAGAGTAGCATATTTTGATACCTTATTTGTGACTCTGGCAGGTCACTAATTGGCATGGGGTCCGGGGGGCGGAGCCCCCGGAAACTCAGGGGTTTCATGCATTACGATCAGATTAGCATCCAAGGGCCTGCCTTAGGGCCCTAGGTGGATTCCAGGGGGCAGAGCCTCCGTAAGCTCAGGGGTAGGTATTAAATCACGGTCAGATAAAGGGGGAGGCAAGGGCCTTTCGCCCCCCCCCCCGATCCACACCTTGTTGGCGGGGAAAATCACTCATGATCTTCCCTACCTTTCTTCTTCATCTTTTTTTTTTCCTTTCCCTTCTTTCTCTTTTAAGTTTGCGGGGGGGAAAGGGGCAAGGGCCTTTCGGTCCCCCCGATACACACATTGTTGGCCGAATTAATCGCAACTGATCTGCCCTTGTTTCATCCTTTTCTTTTCTTCTTCCTCTTTTTTGTTCCCTTTAAGCTCTCCTCTTTCCCTTTCCCTTCCCCCCTTTTTTTTTGGCGGGGTGGCGGAGAGGCAAGGGCCTTTAGGTCCAATCCCCGATCCACAACTTGTTGGCTGGAGAATCGCAACTTTTTCTTTTCTTTTCTTCGTCCTCTTTATTTCATTCCCTTTATCTCCCTTTTCCTTTCAATTTCCTTCCTTCTCTTTTTTTTTTTGCTGGGGGCGGGGGGAGGCAACAACCTGGGAGACAAGGCCCTTTCGCCCCCCCCCCCCCGATCTCCCTTTTCCCCTTTTTCTTTTCTGCTTCCTCTTCTTTCTTTTCCTTCTCTCTCTCTCTTTTATTCTTTTTTGGCGGGGGCCTAGGCCCCCTGCCCCCCTTGGATCCGCGCCTGGGGGAGGCAACTGCCAATGTCCACATTTCCTGAAACATCCCAGAGTACAGAAGAAGAACTTATCAATTGCACTCAGCGCTCCAAATCCTTTGAACTTTCTGCACTATACTAAATGTCTAATCACTTTTGTCCAGTTAATATACCGAGATACTGGCCAAAATCAGAGGAATATCTACAATTAAGCACCTTTTTGGCTCAAAATTTATATTTCACACACTACATCACTCATTGAAAATGATATCAGGATGAAGGTATTTTAATTATCCATCTTTTGACACCAAATACATGGTGATTAGAGGTTTTAGTTAAAAGTTATCTTTAAAACTCGATGTAAACACACCAAACAGGTCCTTAATACACTAATGCACGTATATGCATACAGTTAATACACATGTGGGCAAAAATGTTGTTTTTGTGGAAATCAAATCAATAACTTTGGATTGCTATAACTTTTTATTGAAAAGATATATAAACCTCTCCCTCGCACAGGATATTGTCGTTGTACATAAGAAAATTCCTGGAAAGTTATGAAAAAAATGCACCTCTCTGATTTCGATATATGGAAAATAATCTTTTTTGATAAAATTCAATATTTCGAAAAGAAAACACCAAAAATCATGTTTTTTACCTAAATTTGCTATGTAAATTTATCCTAATTTCGTTGAAATAGGTATCAAAATGTAGATAATTTAATTTTCTTTCATATGACACCAAACTCATGGTGGTTCAAGGTTTCCTTACAATATTATTTACAAAATACTAATTTGTCGTCAAAGGGGCCGCTTTTTTGGGAGGGGGCTCCCCCTGGCCACACCCACCACTTAGAACGTGCCAGACGGTCGATTTGTTATATGGAGCTATGCGATCTTTACATCTGTGCACATGAAAATTGGTTTCCTTTCCAGCTAGGTTGACCCCTGGCTCCCGGACTAATATTGTGACGGCATAAAAACATCGTTATTTTTCTGGCGAATCTCTCGCATATCCCAGATGCTATGGAGGTGGTTTTATTTGTATTTTTATAAATCAACCGATATGTAGTTAACCTAAAATTGTACGATTGCCATCTGTCAGCTTACCAGTTTATAGTAATACGTTATTTGCCAATTTTGTGATTTTCTTTGAACCCGCACTATAACCTTCCCCATGGTACACAGACGTACCGTCTCGGCTCGCACAACGGGGGAAAAAGCTACCGTATTTTGTACCAAATCTGGATCTGAAACGAAAACTTTCTCCCCCGTTTTTGTCTCGCCTGCATAGCAAAAAGCGAGACATGGGCGCTGCTATTCTGGTGGCGGCGGCGGCGGCGGCGGCGTCAACATCAAAAACTTAAGTTTTTGAATTTTTAACATAATTTTGAAAGTATACATTCCTATTCCATGAATAGGCTTACGTTTGTTATTACTGACGCCCTGCGTGGTTGACATGTAGTTTTTTGCTCTGATATTTTTTGTAGTTGTTCACGGTAATATTGTGTATTGATTTTCAATTGTATCATGCTACCTTTAGTTATGTGCATGGATACATGTGGCCAAATCTAGAATTGGATTTTGCAGTACACGGTGAGATATTTGATGTGATATTTTTACACGGGGTTATGATTTGAGCTACACTGAATCTGAAAGCCATTTGTACATGTAGGCTATATATTTTATGTATACTGTGTCTATGCACTTCACTTCATCTGTTAAAGGGACTTGGTAATATTGTCCAGATGAGAGAAAATGGTGCTAAGGTCGTGACTTCAATGCTAGATGTACAAATAAAAAATAATCTGAAAGTTTGAATGAAAACAGACCATTATTGATGATAAAAATTGGGAAAAACTAATCTGATCGATTCCTTAATCCTCCCAACTATATTATTACAATTTAGGTACATGTACATTTTAGGTGAATGTAAATCGTCACAAAGCAATGAATTGGCTCTAGATACCATTCCAGACACACAATTTTAAGTGTTGAAAGATTTGTTAAAGCCTGTCTTATGTCTTATTTTCATGGAAAAATGGTTGGGAAAATTCAAAAATGGTTGGGAGAATTTACTGTTGGAGGGTGTCGCACAGTGATGCCTCCAAAGAAAACCATAAATATCTTTGTGGTTTGAGAATTTTTTCAGGATTTTTTGCATGTTAGAGGGTTAGTACAGTAGAACGAATATAATAAGTAACATTTTATACAAAAATTACGCATTTTTCATCAACCTTCAACGATGTTACCGAGTCACTTTAAACATTCATGTTCACTCAACTATAGGGGTTATTATTCTGTAAGTCATTGATCCACTGGTAGTACAATGGATCTATTGAGACTTTGGCTCATCATTCACATTGTATCTGCTTTTCAAGTCTCAGCTACAGCTGTACACCCAGGCCCCCTAAGGCCCGCCATTTTGTACGGATCCATTAGAAGCCAAAATAAGCCCCTATACATAATTTATGAGCCCTTATGAATTATGCATTCTGTAGGATGCTCCCCGCCAAAGTGTACTGGAATGATGTTTACTACTTGATAAAAGACAATACGCGTATCAGCGTAATTGGAGAGTTCAAATCGCCTACTGTACGGAATTATGGGTAATTTATTCATCATGCTGCGCTCTAGCGACGCAAGTGATTAAGCGAATCAGCGTGGATTATTCTGATGTGATTACCGTTAGGTGAAATACGCGCTTTAACTTGTACTATCGATCACAATCATAACAGCTGGTGTACCCAGGATGCATCGGGGAGTGGACCTTAAAGTTCCACTCTGACCATAGAGATATAATGCCTTATTATATATATCTCTATGACTCTGACCCAACTAACTTAGCCTTTCCAAACATGAGTACACCTCTAATTAATTAATATTCCAGCCTAAGATTTAAAAAAATCTCTTTATTGACCAAAAATGATAATTACCATCCATTTTTCACAGATCTCAAGCTTGCTAAGCTCCACCCCTCATACCCAGGATGCACCGCGATATCGGGGAGTGGACCTTAACTTCATTGAATAAGAAATACTGATATTTCTTACTGTTTAGATCGTATTCCATTTTAGTCTATCAAACATGGGTCTGTTTTTGTTTTATTAAATCAAACATGCTCAAAGCCATATAACAACACATTCTCTGGCTATGATTATACATTTTAAATATGCTGATGTATTAAGTTTCCTTATTTTAGACAAACAAATTATGTGGCACAGTGGATGGATTTTCCCCACCCACTCTCATCGTACCTTAATGATTCCCTTTCTCTGTCTTTCGATAATTATCTTCTGAAAGGTTTGTTCTCTTGACTGAACAACCTGTTGCAATTCCTTTCTGTCTCACTTTCAGTCGTACTTGTTATTACCACTCATTTGCATTCAGTCGTTATCAATTACGATCAACCATTCCATATTCACTCCATTACTGTCCACATTTCACTTGGATTCCCTTCACTCTTTTACAGCCTTGCAGGAGCTTTGCTAGTAGAACATTTTAAATGTAGAGACCAGAGAGACCGGAAAGTATGTTAATCATTTTATTCAAATTTTCTAACTTGAAAAAAGGAAAGTGAAACATTGTTTAATTTCAACATCTTGACACAATTTTGTTTTAAAGACAATTGAATTTAACACTGGAAATTTTGAATTGGGTTGCCAGCCCCCAAAAAAAAAACAGAAGTGGTACTAGGGTTTTTGTTGGGAGGCCCATTTCCTGTATAATTTTTATTTTTAAGAATGGGTTTCTCTTTTGTATTAATTTTACATTGGTATACCGTTAATTTCAATGGATTAACCACCCCACCCCTCCCCTTAACAATCAACACTGCCATTACTTCTAGCAACATTAATGCTATGATTCAAAACTTTTTCACTTTCTAAATCCTTCTAATATAAACATATAATTACATTGTTTACACTTTTGCAACCCGTTACATGGTCCATGTAGTAACAGCACCAGGAAGAGGATAGCAAGCCCCCCGTTTTCTCAAGTTAGGAATGATCAAAACATGATTCTATTAAAATATAGCATTAGTTTGGATACAAAAGGCAATGATGAAGTGATGAAAAGGCAGTCTTTCCATATTTAATGCATTTAGAGGGTTGACTTTTAAACCTTACATACAATACTTAAAATAGCAATAATGTAATAATCTACAAATCTTCTAATACAGAAACCCATAGAGGTAAATGAATTTCAAACATGAATAATTATAATTAAAATATCATTGATTAATTCAATCTCTGATATCGAGTGATAGATCTTTATCACTCAAATTTCAAGGCAAATCTTTTTGCCCAGTCCTTAGGTTTATCCTATAAGATGGTAGTTGACATTGTTAGAATTTTAGTGTTTATTCATTGAGAATTAGTTATCTTTAATTATTTGAAAGTTGACAAGATGATAAACTTCATTAGCTTTATTGAATGTGGTAATCTACAAACATATACAAATAATAAATAAATATCATGTAAATATTCAAGTTTAAACCCATTATCTCTACTGTCCTCTTTCATTATATTAGAGGGTGGCATCTTTAAGACGTAGTCCCATGTAGATGTCTTCTGCATTCATCACTAATGTTGTAGCCCAGTTTTCAGAAGAAAGGGCTGTAGTGATAACCCAAGTCTGTCGAATGAAAAAATGAAATAAGATATAAGAAAATCAACAATGTATAATAACATACACCCTGATACCTGCTCAGAAAAAGAAAGGACTGAAATTCACTTGGGGTTCTAGTGGGAAAACCTAAACTATTTTTCCTACAAGACTAGTTACTGACCACATCTTAGACTATTTCTGATGATCCCATTAAGACGATAGGCCTGCTGGAGCTTGGATCAGAAAAGGTATGAAATAAGTAATACAATGTACTTGTAATGTAAACTCGTGCTCATAATTGAATGATATGCGGTTAAGTATGGGACATAAAATGACCAAACAACTTGGACCAGAGAATGTACCAGAAATAATGCTAGTGAAACATACGTAATGTAGACTTATATTTCATCTATATTGACATTTTATTTTTAATCTAAATCACAATTGTGATATTCAGTCAAGTATTCTTTTACAAGTCAATGGACAATGAAAAATATCTTTGTCAGATCTATGATTTCTGCATGACATGTGTTCCACAATAGTTTATTGGGGTACCTACATGTATATTAGCACACTTTCTCGTATGAAGTGTAGTAGGCCCTCATCTCTAGATTGATCCCGTCAATATCTGTTCTTTGTTCCTTTCCTGAGTTTGTAAACCAGCATGCCTTCATCATCCACTGTAGAGAAGCATCATCCTACATGAGAGAAAACAATGTAGGTACTTCAATTAAAAACTGATAATGGATACATATCAACCATAATACATCCTATAAACAGACTTTCATTAATCTCATTTTGTGTTCTACTTCATCTTCATTGCTCAAGAAGTGAAAGGACCCCTTACCAAAAATATAAATAATGAGGGGTCATGTGTATACCCTACATGTAGTGCTTTGAATGTGCATTAGATATGGCTCTTCTACACACAGGACCTCCTGTAAATAAGGACAAATTTCCTTTGTAAATAAAGAAAGGAAAGACATCAATATTTGTATGCTAAGTGCAGAACTAGAATAAAATATACCCTCCACTATATAGGCTTGCAACATAAACTTAGTTCCATTTCCTTTATAGTGAATTAATAGGTGGTCGTTTAATATTTGTGTGCTAAATATCCTGAAAATTTTACCTGCATGGGACTTTCTGCTTCATCTTGCCAATATAAGAGATGTTGTATTGTCTACTCATCAGTTAACTCCTTCCAGCTCTTCAGTTTCAATCTGTTGGAAAAAAAGAAGGAAAAAAAATCAATATGACAATCAAGGCGTCCCTTTCTCCTTAACAAAATAAAATAGATCTAGCATAATAGCTATTTTTGATGTCATGGTTGGACTTAATTTTAATAATATGGTGTGGAAATCAACATTTCTATTTAATGAACCACAGTACAAAGTAAAACTAAATGGAAGATTTAACTTGTGCCTCAAACAGTGCTTTCTATGGCCTACAAGTTCGAAGTAGTAGATTTATCAACATGAACTGTACAATTTGGAGGAAAACAAATCTGTAATAGTCTATGTCATATGATTTATGAGTTATGTCATGACAACTTGACAAGCACGCTGGACCCACACAAAGTCTAAACAGTGAGAAAATAAACAAATCCTACTTTTTTTGGAATATTTTTATTAATAAGTTCCAGAATCCAGGATTACATATAAATGAAATAGGGTATGGAGTTGTTTGATTATTAATGGTCACAGATAAGTTTGGTCTAAAGTTGACACGCACCGATGATGCAACTGAGCGAACGGATGGCATTGAGTAATTAAGCCAACAGAGTCCACATCTACTAGAGATCTAGATCTAAAGATTTAACAAGAATTAATCCACTTGGATTATTAAAAAGATCATACTTCATAGATTATTTTAAGGTGTAACGTTAAATCTAGATTTAAATTCAATCGATGATTGGTGAATTAGATTCATGATGATCAAATTTGGAATTAAACCAGATTAGAAAGTTTGATTTGATGCAGAAATTCCCGGGTGGGCCTGCCGGAACCCGGGGCCCTAACTGGAGTACTAGGGTGACATGACGGCAAACCGCAGTCAAACTACTTCATGACGATGAAAATCAAAGTGCAATTTCAAGAGAAATATTTTCCTAGCCTTTTCCCCAAAATCTGTTAAAACTGTCTCAAAATGTAAAGAAATTACCGTAGATCACGAAGACTATTGCAGCTTTTTCAAAATTAATGACTAAATTCACTTAATCTACTCATAGTTCAATCAATTACTCACCCATTCTCCGTGAATTAAATCTTCTCACTTTGTGCGAGGCACTAGCACTGCACTGCGAGTATAGCGTCGTGCATAAAATCTGCATAATTAACAAAACGGAAGTGACAAAAAAGGTCAATTAATTAGTATATTTTTTAACCGATACTATCGATAAAAATACATATTCATTAGGATCTTATCCAATCAGAATGCCGCCTAGGGTGCTTATTTCGTATTCAAATGATCCAGAAGAGGCGGAGCCTAATCACATTCGTGTAATGGTTTCCGCGCGTGCTGCTTTCCGTCTAGTAATTATATTTAAACGCCTTTGTGTACACCAGTTAAGTGTACATGAACAAGGATACTCAAATAATTCAGTAGTACTTGAAACACCGCCAGCTATATTACAAGAATTCATCAGCAACATTTCAGCTCCAGTTACTGAAGTCCGGCGATGTCGACCCCAATCCAGGGCCGACAACGGAATTACATGTACTCAGGTATACATCCTACAATATAAATGGAGAATGCACGGTGTATGGCAAGGATTTTCTGTTGCAGTGCAACCCTGCATGGAGAAATTTGAGTTTTGAGACACGTGACAAATGGATTACCAAATATACTTTACAAAACAGGTAGGAACAGAGGCATGCTCCACGAGAATGTATGGAAAGGGATCAAGGAACTATAGGTATCCAGACACATCTTCGAGTGAAGAGAGGGGTGCAGAAGAAGAATTTTACAAACAGGAAACTGAACTTCAAGAAACAGAGAGGGAGGAACATCGACAATCTGAAAGCAGTCCAATACGTAAATAATTCTCTTGTTGAGTCTAACTGTAGTGTTTGTTTATGGAATGCGCATTCTGTCAGGAACAAAACTACACATGTTACTGAGTATGTCAGTGAATATGATATCGATATCATGTTTATTACTGAAACCTGGTTAAATGCCCAGAATGATGTGGTAAACGGGGAGTGCACTCCTATAGCGTATGGTTTTATAAATTCACCAAGAAATGCAAGTACATGTGGGGTGGCATGGTGTATTGTATCCGCTCTTAAGTTGATGATTGAGTTTTTCCACTTTTGAATGTGCACACATTACCGAATTGCCAAGTTCGATCAATTTTTTCGTTGTGTATAGACCACCGCCTTATTCAGCAGATATGTTTACAGGCTCTGATTTCTTTAAGGAGTTAGATGAATATGTAAGGAAGTAGATGTGATGTCAGTGCTGAGTGTACAGTGACCTAGGCATTTGTTGTTTCAATCCCATTTTCTGGTGATTTCCTGGAATTCATTGTGGCATAACTCTCTTATTTTGTTATTTAACATCTGAAGCTACTGCAGGATAGTATCTCATGGATTATTTGTGAAGGATTGCATAGATTTTTTTGGATTGCTTTCTTACTCGGAATGGCCTCAGGTAGACAGAGCGTCTAACCTGGTCCCATACATGCATCCTTGCGTCATGTTGAATTATATATTCAAGATGGACAATAGGTCTACATTACGGGTTTTTGTAGTGTTACACTGATTGATTTTGATTTTGATTTTGCTTAGTTGGGTGGATTATTCTGCTCTTTGAATTTTTAATTGGTCTAGTATATTTGATTGATTTACAAACAGTGCAATGTGACTCGTGGCATCGTGCTACAATTACACAATCTTTGATAGCTGGATGAGGACTTCACATTTCAGCCGTACTTGCTCTTGCCATCATGTCAAGCCCCATATACTATTTCTACTGGCTCTTCTTGGCTTCAGCAATTCATTATGACCACCCGATACTCGCGCTCTATAGTACGGAGAAGCAGGGCTTTATCTTTCAAGAACTGATAAGGCTTCAACACACTTTCAATCCTTCAACTACCACCAGCAGTTGGCTTCAGGAAAGTCTTCATTGGTCAGCCTGTGCAAGTCGAAGGAAAAGGAGATGTACTAACGCTGCTCCTGAGCATGGAAAGAAACACACCCTGCTCTATATAACTTTTGTGCTGCTCTCTATTGATTCAGATGTTGAACTAAACCCTGGACCAAGAGCTCTAAAATATCCTTGCCAGATATGTTCTGGAGCAGTTACTGGAAGCAACGTGGGTTCGCTTGTGACGATAGTGATGGGTAGTATCATGTTCAGTGCATGGGCACGACAACACGTGTGTACGAGGCCCTTCGTGATCCTAATGTCTCATGGCACTGTGTTAAATGTGGCCTGCCACAGTTCTCAAGCAGTCTTTCTGATCATACTCACCTTGAAACGTCCAACACCTTTAAAACGCTTGATCTATCAATTGACAACACCACCGGCTACAGTGGTAGTGATGCCCAGCAGGACATTATAATCAGCTCTTCCTCTTCCGCTGCTTGTTTTGGCCCACCGCAGCACACTTTCTCACCCAGGAAGAAGGGATCCAAGCAAGAACAACAACTTCGTAGCATGAAAATCCTGAATGTAAATTTTCAGAGTATAAGGAACAAGAAGGAGGAATTGGCTGTTCTTATAGAATCAACAGAACCCAGTATCATCATTGGGACTGAAACCTGACTCAACAGCTCCATTTTCACCTCAGAGATTTTCCCGCCTAGCTGCAGTGTAGTGCGAAAAGATCGAGAGGGTGGTCATGGTGTAGTCCTACTAGCAGTAAGAAGTGACTTAACATATAACACCTTGCAAATACAAGACGAAAAGAGCATGTATACATCAAACTGTCATTCGGAAAGATGTAAGCCTAATTGTGGGAGCCCTGTATTGCCCTCCCAACAGCGACACGCAATACATGGATAGGATCTGTTCTACGATTGAAGAACTCTCTGTACAGAACAGAAAGGCAGTCTTGTAGATAGGTGGTGACTAAAACTTACCAGATATTAATTGGGAAGACTTGAGTGTTAGCGGTCACAGTAACCCAGCTTCTATCAACAAGAGATTCCTAGACATGATGCAGAACTGCAACTTACAACAGATGGTTACCTTTCCAACACGAGGAGATAATGTACTTGATCTCTTCTTAACCAACAGACCAACGCTGATCAACAAATGTACTCTACTACCTGGTCTTGGTGATCATGACATTGTTGGTGTGGATTCAGATGTAACAGCGAGAAGGAGTAAGCCGGTGAAAAGGAAAATCTACCTATGGAAGAAGGCCAACCTGCTGGGAATGAAACAGGACTGCCGTCAGTTTCAGCAAGAGTTCCTGAACAAATATACTGAACAGAGCTCAGTTCATGAGATGTGGAACTGTTTCAAGATCAGCCTGCTAAACATGATACCATTGGCATGATTTGACCTTAATTTTTGAAATAATCCTCTTATTCATTTCATGTCTATTAGTGTGCCAAATTTCAAGTCTATACAAAGCATGGTTTTAGAGAAACCATGTACAGTAAATTGACCTTTAACCTTAAAATCTAAATAATATAATGAAATGTGCATATTCTCGAATTTGTGTTTTTATATCAAATACTTTTTCTTACCTATCAACATGCAACGTTTTAAGTCAATTGCGACCAATATACCAAAATACTCCACATAGACATTACACGTGAACGGAAAATGGAATACGTGCCTTCACGGTTGTTTCACCGCAAAGCATGCCGGGACAGACTACTAGTACGGCAGGAGATTTTCACCTTCGCCGCGATCAGCTGTTCCATTGCCAACAACGGGATTGTTATCCTGTCGAGTCAACATGACATCATAATCTTGTACAGGATCCGTTATTCTGCATTGATTTTCTTTCATTCCATTATCATTTGTACGGTAATAAACCAAAGTCTGTGATTATGTATTTTTATGACGATCCTTCAACCTAAAACACAAATGTTTAGCAGCTTAAAAGGGCAAACCACCGACCCAAACTTCACACACACACATTTGAACATATGGGACTACATATTCATACCACGGAACCCACTCTCATTAGCCCACTTTACTTCGTATTATCAGCTTTATTTTTGAAGGATCGTCATAACAATACACAATCACAAACTTTGGTTTCTTACTGTACAAATGATACTGGAAGAAAATCACTGCAGAATAACGCATCCTGTACAAGATTATGATGTTGATTCGACGGGATAAAAAATCCCGTTGTTGGCAATGGAACAGCTGATCGCGGCGAAGGTGAAAATCTCCTGCCGTACTAGTAATCTGTCCCGGCATGCTTTGCGGTGAAATAACCGTGAAGGCACGTATTCTCAATGGTTCGGAAGACCCGACCACTAACTGGATTAGGTATTCATACCCGTTGCACCATCTTTTGGTTACCCTCTCTCTCTCTCTTTCTAACAAATAGTTAAACCAAAAACTCGAAATCATTAATATTAGATGTACTAAGTACTAATAACAGATATCAATTAAGCTTGCTTCCATAATTAAAGTTATTTAGAAATCTTTAGTGCATGCCTCAAAACCGCAAATTCCCTCTAATGGACAGACAAGGTCACGCGCTGGCTGAGAGGTAAATATTACCAAATTATGATTTTTATGATATCTGTAAAGAATTTTGCTAAACTTGCTTAATGTATGAATAAAATGGAGAATTTCAGGTGAAAACAAACTTCGAACGAAAGGAATTGACCAACGCTATTACAGTCGGTTTTCTGCATGACGAAGATAGTCTCTTGTCAAGACGTCGATTACTATGACTTGAAAAAATTGAGTACAACCTTTCCAAACATTGTCGTTCACTTGCGTTGTACAGAATAAAACGAGCGAACAACCAAACAGTAATACGAATGAATTTATTAAACAAAATTATAGCGTATTTTCATACATTGATACCATAAAGTTGGAATAATTTTGTTACACTGACCAATGTTCAGAAAATTGAAGAAAAATAAACCCTCATCATATTGATTTAGTACACTAATTTTTACTGATGCCTAAATACACAGTTAGTAAAGATTAACTGTGGTTTGATTTTCATTATGAGGAATTGATGATTAAAGTTTTGAGAAAATATGCACTTTGTTTAGATTAAGTGTCAAAGACTTTATGAACTACTTATCTACTTATTTCTTCTTAATATTTTATCTTAATTTAAAATATGTATTCTAATGTTTCTTATTTTCTCTTGATCATATTTCAGCAACGAATTGAAAGATTTGGTAGACATCTTGATGCATTATAGCAATAAATCCTGGGCACATGACGTATTGCAAAAGATAATTATGAAAAGGAAAGAAGCACAAAAATAATTATAAGAATAATAACAATAACAACAATAATAATGATAATAATTACAATATTAACTATTATAGCAACAACACCAATGATAATAAATATAATAATGATAATAATGATTATTATGATACTGCTGATATTACTACTACAACTACTACTACAAGGAGATGGGAGATGATGAAGAAGGGGAAGGAGAAGAATAATCATTTCAGCGATATTAGTGATTATATTCTCTATGAATGAGGCATACAGATACACATTACATACTCCGTGGTAAGAAGGAAGTAAACGAGGGAAAGGAAGGTAATGACAAATGAGAGAGAGAGAGATAGAGAGGGCATAGTCGGGGTTCAAATTCAGGTTTCGTTAAATTATTAAACCCGGTGCTCATGATCATTCATATTCAAATATTGTTCAAATAGCATTGTAGAGACGATGAACAAATAAGAATAATAATGCAACTGAAGGTCGTTAGTCATGAGTCATGAGAATGTCAACTTCTATCTCTCTCAGCTTAATAGTCCGAACAATAGAATGAACCGAGAGGAATCAACATAAATTTCTTAACACCAATGTAAACTTCCCCAATGGAGCCTAACATTAGATTTTTTCCCATTCAATATAATGAACCGAGAGTGATTAACTTAAATTTCTTAACAACAATGTAAACTTCCCCAATGGAGCCTAACATTAGATTTTTTCCCATTCATATAGCGTTGTAAAGGCGGTGAAGAAAAAAATATTCCGCCGTTAATGGTGAGAATGTTCACGTCTATCTCTCTCAGCTAATTCCTGCAAACAGTGGGCTCAACCAAGCGCAATCAACTGTTAAACGAATTTTTCATGAGTCCTGACATTTCAATTTGTTACTGCACGTCATAGCAGCATTAAAGATTAGCAATGGCGAACGACTGTCGCTAAAATTCAACAATAGTTACTTAGTTTGCTTTTCCCTAAGAAATAACATGAGACATCAAGCTACATAGAACTATGATCGACAAACATGATATTGTCTTGAAAACAGTCAGAAAACATTGGAACTAGAATGAATAAGAGATAATGCGATCATGTAAACATTTTGTCAGTTAATCCTCCAGTACCAAATAACCAAGCAAAACTCGAGCCAGATGCAAATAAGGGTAAACTTAATGACATTAATTTATTACCGCTGTCTATTGTCATGATTGTATTCTCTACCTAGTTCTTTTCCTATTATTTCTTAAAAATATACATTCTAATGTTTCCTTGTATTGATTAGGTTCATTTATTTTCATTTTTTTGGAGGACGTGGTTAAAAAATAACATCTTTGACATTCCGTTTTCATGACAACGGTCTTATTTGTTACTTGAAATGACTCAAATTTTAATCATAATCAAACAGGCATCTGAAGTTTTTGAATGCTTACTATTTGCTTCATGTTGTTGAAAATCATAATATTCCCTAGAAAAGTCCGATATTTCTTGATTCGTATTCATTACAACAGCCCAGCGCTCACGTCCATCACCCAACTTATGGCAACCAGACAAACTATTATACCAGAGGGCCATAGAAAACAGAATGTAGTCATTTGAAATTATACAACTTTTTTTTAATTCTTCAAATTGTAAACAATCTCATTTTGTCCATTTTAATCATCCAGTTCCAAATAACCAAGTAAAACTCGAGCCAGATGCAAATAAGGGTAAGCTTAAAGACAATAATTTATGACATATTGTCTATTGTCATGACTGCATGTATCTACTTATTTCTTCTTAATATTTTATCTTTATTTAAAATATGTATTCTAATGTTTTTTATTTTCTCTTGATAATATTTCAGCAACGAATTGAAAGATTTGGTAGACATCTTGGATGCATTATAGCAATAAATCCTGGGCACATGACGTATTGCAAAAGATAATTATGAAAAGGAGAAGAAGCACAAAATAATTATAAGAATAATAACAATAACAATGATAATGATAATAATTACAATATTAACTATTATAGCAACAACACCAATGGTAATAAATATAACTAGACTTTAATTCGTCACTTTGACGAAATAAGTGATACGTATGCTAATGTTTAGCATAATGAAACATGCATTTTCACGATTTTACATTATCTTATAAAATGCTCTTCACATTATGGTCTATCCACATGTCAATTTTCATCTGTGTAGCCTTGATCATTAATGATATATCTAGTGCTTTAAAGGTACTATGTCCCATTTGCAGGCCAAAAAAATGAAAAGGTTGAATTCCAACGGCATTTGAAAGATAATACTAATTTAGAACTTCCCTAAAAAAAAAGGGGGCTTAAAAATGTCTTTAAGTTGGAAAATAACGACTATTAGTTGTCGAATCGACTTAAGTGCTACCAAGTCAATAAGAAATAGTCTAATTTTCAGACCATTGTACCGAATGGTCGTACGTTTTGTACTGCGCTAAGATTCAATCAGTTTAATTTTGGCCATTAGAAAAAGTGGGTTATTGATGTAGACAAATGTTCATGTACCCTTTACAGCTCATTTTATGTATGTTATTACC